>ML675694.1:1151084-1188241 GCA_007922155.1 Mesoclemmys tuberculata
GTGATTTGGTTCCAGCCTAAGGCCTCCTGGCTTGATTTTATTCCACAATGGAAGCATCCCTCCCACTCGTAACAGATGGCACCACATTCCTATTACAGACACACAGAGAAATGCCCTTCAGTTGAATGTGGAGCTTCATTTTGTTACCCGCAAACTAGGGAACCCACCTTTACCCCAATCCATAGGGCTGAAGGCATAACCCCACCCTTTCCCAATTCGTAGGGCTCTGGGAGAGAGGCACCTCCCCTTACCCAATTCACATTCTAGTGCTCAGGATCACCCATTCCCAGGCTGTAGGGCTCCAAGCATAACCTGGTTAATTTAAGTGCCCACCCTTTCCCAATTCATAGCACTTCAGGTGTAATTTTCTGTGAGCTTTTACCAGTAAAGGAGCCTTACACAGTAATATCCGCAGTCTCTATTTATTAACAATTACCAAAACAGAGTACACACACTAAGCCTACAATGCTCACCACTCCCAAAAAGGCCAACAAATCCTGGTGGCCATTCAGGATTAGATCATCTGGGAACTCCAGCTTCTGTAAAAACATTTGGCAGAGTGTGGAGGTCTGGCAGCTCTGGCCTTGGGCTGTGTCATAGAATATTAGAGTTGGCAGGGACCTCAGGAGATATTTAGTCCAACCCCCTGCTCAAAACAGGACTATACTCAGCTAAATAAGGAGTGTCCTGGAGTTAGTTTCTAAAGAACTTCCTTTTGGACCTCATATTATAATTAAAACTTGGGTCCTGCTTAGCTGTACCTTAACCAATCATTTAAAACTAGAGTACTACAAAACACCAGTCCTAGTCCATTATGAAACAGTTCTTTAACCAATCATATCCCACCACCTTAATTGATTTAAATATTGCACACCTAGTTATGCAACAGACAGAAATAATCAAAGAACCAGATAGAAATCATACAGATAAACAATAGAGAAGTGGGTACCATAAAGACAAAACAAATAAGAAATGTAGATTTTATAATCACAACTATGAATCAGTGATTGCTTGCCAGATACAATGCTATCGTACAACGTTTTCTTCAACCATCTTAAGAACTGTTTCTTTATCTGGCAGTGGTAGCTACTATTAGAACAATAGCACCTTCTTAACAGCCCGATATTACATTGTCTTGATGTAATTTCAGGAATGTGAAGATGTGACCACTTGCTTCTTAGCTTATGGCTGCTTTCTCTCCTCACAGGCTGCTACTGCTTAGCCAAAAAAAACAAGGCCTCAGACCTTACAACTTTGCCACTTAAAGCAGCACTTCAGCAGCACCCTTTTCTGTAGCCCCAGCATTTCTGTTCAGTCACCTCTGCCCAGCTCCTGCTGCCCTCTCACCCCACGGAGATCAATGCTGCAGTCCAATCCCCAGCCCTACTCCTCCTTCCCTCAGGAATTTTACCCAATCTGCCCCCCAGCCAGAGTTGGTCCTATACATCCAATTCTCATCCCTCAGTTTCTCCAGCTGTAAAAAGGGGAAGATAGTTCTCCCCTTGCCATTAGATTGCATTGCCTCCACTGTGAAAAATACAGTAGCACGGAACTGACCCCTACCCATCGCAGACGGACAATTTAGTCATAAGTGCAATGTTCTGAACTGCTGTCCTGGCAGCTCATCGTTCTCGCTTAGCATTTGCAGTAGCAGCCCCAATCACGGGCCAGACCCCCATTGTGCTAGGTGCTGTACAAACACACAACAAAAAGAAAGCCCCTGCCCCAAAGAGTTTACAAGCTATGTAATCTCTCCCTGGCCCAGGCTGTGTGATCCAGCTCAGTGCCTGGGGGAGGAGAGGAGGAATGGGTGGGATATGAAGCAAAGATGACTAAATCCAGACTTGTATGTTTTTTTGAGTGCAAGGAAATTCAATCACAGCTTGCCTAAGGCTACTGAATCTATTAGCTATAGTGGAAGGCTTATTAAAACCTAGCACGCACACTGCCCCGAATGCATATGCTTTTTTAAGCCTCAAACTTGTTCTCTGTCTGCTGAATTGTCAGCCTGAATTGTTCAGAGACTTGAGGAAAGTCAAAGCTATTAAATGCTTTCATAACTCACCCATGCTAGCTCTCTGAGTGCAAGATGTGAGGAATGAAGTTTGATCTTCCACTTGTAACATGGAAATCTCCCTGTGGTAGAGGATTACCTGTTCCTATGTCACAGAATGGGAGCCCTGGCTACAAGAGACTTGTGGGCTTAGAGGAACTTTTTTTTTAAATGAAGACTGCGAACATGAATGACTCATCCTGGCTTTCTGCCAGGCACTTTTGCTTTAACCTAGGTGAGGCCACACAAAATATCTATAAAGCATTATTGTAAGCCAAGTCTCCTCCATGTCAAACAGGGTTAACTTAAAGGGGACCTGCAAGGAGAGAAAAAATGGTGTTTGCTTCTTTGAGATGGATAAAAGTTTTTTGGTTTTTTTAAGTTTCCTGCCTTCTTATTTTTATACCCTAGAAATAGCAGAAATGTTGAGTCTGATGTTGCCTAATTCAGCTGGAAGACATTTTTGGAAAGGGAGTGGTCATTGCTGGATCTTTAACAAAGAGCTTTTCTCCCAACTTACTGAGCTTTTGAGTTAGCTGAAGGTTAAACAGTTTCCAGCATTGTGAGTTACAATCATTTCTGCCTCAGCTACCACTGCACAGGTACTTGTGATCTCACAGTCCTAGTAGCTCCGCAGACGTCTGTAGAGTCTTCCAGGAAAAAAGGCTAGAAAAGACATGAATTATTAACACATGAATGTATATAGTCGGGGTTGGTCCTGCTTTGAGCAGGGGGTTGGACTAGATGACCTCTCGAGGTCCCTTCCAACCCTAATCATCTATGATTCTATGATAAGGTAAGAAACAATAGAAATTCCTTTTCAGGCTCTCCTTATACATCGAAAGGATGCACCGACTCATTTTTGCAGATAATTCATGTATTGGTCTTGTTTTATTTATTCTGTTTATATTATGATAGCGTCTAAAGGGCTCAAGCAAGTCTGGGCCCCACGTGTGCTAGGCACTGTACAAAGACCTGACAAATGACAGTCCTTGCCCCAGAGAGTTTACAGTCTAAGTCCCTGATCCTGCCAGGAGAACTCCATGAACAGACCCCGGCACCAGAGAAGTGAGGCTCCAGGCAGGAACGAGGGCTCGCACATGTGGTTCTCTTTGTGGGATGGGGATCTAAGAGACAAGACACAGTAGGAGACTAAGGCCTTGTCCATGCTACAGAGTTCTGTCAACACAAGTTACGCCAATGATCATAAACCTCTATAATTGCATCGCTTATGCGTGTTCACACAACGCTTTTCTGTTGGCGGAGCACATCCACAGTTGGTGCTCTACCATTGACAGTGAAAGCAGTGCACTGGGGGGCAGCTATCCCACTGTGCAACTCACCACCTTGTACCGCTAGGAGTTGTGGGAAGGCGGAGTGGTTCACAGTGCATGGGTGTGAGCTTAACCTCCCATAATGCATTTTTTTCTGCCTCATCAATCCATGGGCTTCTGACTGTGTTTCGCACCATTTTTCAGTGGCTCCTGTTAACTGTGCACCCGTCATCTCTGCCTGAAAGGATGGATCCTGCACTGTTCTCCACTGGCTGTGGTCAGTGTTATGAACACATTGCAGCAGATCAGGCGGTATCTCATGAGCTCCAAATCTGAACAGGAATCCGTGGTACCTGCCCTCCTGTGTGCCATGGAAAGAAACAAGAACAGATTACTTTTGGCTTTCACAGAACAGCTGGCCACAGTAGACCATCAATACTGGGCTCAGGAAATAAGCACTGAGTGGCGGGATCGCACTGTAGCGCATGTATGGGATGATGAGCAGAGGCTGCTGAACTTAACGATGTGCAAATCCATGTTCCTGGAACTCTGTGCAGAGCTTGCCCTGCCCTGCGCCAAAAGGACACCAGGAGAAGAGCTGCCCTCTCAGTGGAGAGGTGTGTGGCAATTGCTGTGTGGAAGCTGGCAACTCCAGACTGCTATTGGTCAGTCGTGAATCAGTCTGGAGTTGGGAAGCTCACCGTTGGGGTTGTGTTAGCACATGTGTGCAGGGCCATTAATCGTATCCTTCTATGAAGGACTGTGACTCTTGGAAAAGTGCCTGAAATAGTGGATGTCTCTGTGGCAATGGGATTCCCTGACTGTGGCAGGGTAACAGATGGCACACACATCCCAATTTTGGCCCCGGACCATCTTGTGACAGAGAACATCAATAGAAAGGGGCACTTCTCTGTGGTACTGCAGGCACTTGTGGATCACTGGGGTTGTTTCACTGATATCAACACAGGATGGTCAGAGAAGGTGCATGACGCTTGCATCTTCAGGAACACTGGCCTGTACAGAAAGCTGCAAGCAGGGACTTTCTTTCCAGATCACAAGATTCCAGTGGGGGATGTTGAAATGCCCATAGTGATCCTGGGAGACCCAGCCTGCCCCTTGCCGCCATGGCTCATGAGGTCGTACACAGAAAATCCGGATGGCAGCAAGGAGCACTTCAATGGTAGGCTGAGCAGGTGCCAAATGACTGTAGAACATGCGTTTTGCAGATTAAAAGCTTGCTGGTCTTGCTTTATGGCAAGTTTGACCTAAATGAGGAAAATATTCCCATGGCCAGAGCAGCCTGCTGTGCGCTGCATCGTATTTATGAAGCTAAGGGTGAAAAGTTTCCCCAGGGGTGGAGAATGATGTTGGATTTTGAGCAGCCAGATACCAGGGCTATTAGAAGGCAACAATGGGGGGCTATTCAAATCAGGGAGGCTTTGAGGAACCGTTTTGACAATGAGGACCAGTAACGTGTATTTCTATACAGCGTTTTGCCGTGCTCTGTTAACTTTCTGCCTTGCATGTAAATTTTGATGCTTGCATACTGACTGTGATTTGTACTGTGCAAATGTGCCAGTTGCCACTGTGTATTAACTCCAGCAGCAAGCGCTGTGTGTAGGAGAGAAATAAGGATGGATTATCTTTCTGACTGTATTTTTTATTAAATAGCAATAAACAACACACAGAAAACACTTGGTGGAAAGGGAGATAACACTGAAGGAACCCTCCCAATGGGGGCTCTTATAATGGTGTATAACTCCAGCTGTCATTTTGGAAGCTCTCCCAAGGGATGGAGTGAACTGGGTACTGCGACCAGCCAGGAAGATGCAGGGAATGTGTGGGAGGAGTTTGGTGAGTGCATAGCAAACGATTCTGTATAGGCTGCGTGAAGGGCAAGCGAACGTGTGCCACCTGCAGTGCGCTTAGGGACTTTAGCATCTCTGCGTGCTCCTCCATCACTTTTATCATTCTCTCCTGGCCCACGAAAACTCACTCCTGCCCCTGTTTCCTCTCCTCCCTATCTATTTGCATATTTTCTGAAACCGTCTCCCTCCATGCCCTTCGTCCTTGTTCTGCGGTTTGAGAGGTTTGAAGCACCTCCCAAAACATGGCCTCCTTGCTCTTCCTGGGCACTTTCTTATCTGGTGGAGGCGCTCTGCTAGCATGTACGGGATTCCCCTGAAGGCCATATCTGCAGGAGCACAAGTAACAATAAACAGAAGCATGATAGTTAGTGCACTCGCAGCTTCAAATCATTATAGTAAATACACCGCTCTCATTGTCCCTGGCAAGCACACAGCTCAGCGAGCACCCTAAGCATGGGGTGGCGAGTTTGGCCCTGGGGGGGCATTCAAGATGGGGCACGGGGTGTTTGTTGGTGGTTTTCTATGAGGGTCAGTGCATGTGACTAGGGACAATACTTTAAATCCTGACGTCATTTCCCACAGGTGGGGTCACAGACGCTATCTCACTCCTGAGGATAAGCAAAAATGCAAGGGTGCATCAAGCAGCTTCAGCACGGCCCCCCTTGCTGCTCACTTGTGTGCTGCTTTGGTCCCTCCACAAGTGATTGCCAACTGGCACAGGAAAGTTTCCTACAATGGGGGAAGGAACAGAGCAGCTCTGCAAAAAAAAACCACTGGCAAAGCATTGGTGTGTACCTCCAGGAAAGTGTCCTAGAGATCACAGAATCACAGAAGATTAGGGTTGGAAGGGACCTCAGGAGGTATCTAGTCCAACCCCCTGCTCACAGCAGAACCAACCCCAACTAAATCATCCCAGCCAGGGCTTTGTCAAGCCGCAGCTTAAAGACCTCTAAAGATGGAGATTCCACCACCTCCCAAGGTAACCCATTCCAGTGCTTCACCAACCTCCTAGGGAAAAGCTTTTTCCTAATATCCAACCTAGACCTCCCCCACTGCAACTTGAGACCATTGCTCCTAGTTCTGTCATCTGCCACCACTGAGAACAGCCTAGCTCCATCCTCCTGGAACCCCCTTTCAGGTAGTTAAAGGCTACTATCAAATCCCCCCTCATTCTTCTCTTCTGCAGACTAAACAAGGCCAGTTCCCTCAGCCTCTCCTCATAGGTCATGTGCTCCAGCTCCCTCATCATTTTTGTTGCCCTCCGCTAAACTCTCTCCAATTTGTCCACATCCTTTCTGTAGTGAGGGGCCCAAAACCGGACACAATACTTCAAATGCGGCCTCACTAGTGCCAAATAGAGGGAAATAATCACTTCCCGCGATCTGCTGGCAATGCTCCTACTAATGCAGCCCAATATGCCGTTAGCCATCTTGGCAACCAGGGCACACTGCTGACGCATATCCAGCTTCTTATCCACTATAACCCCCAGGCCCTTTTCTGCAAAACTACTTCCTAGCTCATTGGTCCCCAGTCTGTAGCTGTGCATGGGATTCTTCTGTTCTAAGTGCAAGACTCTGCACTTGTCCTTGCTGAACCTCATCAGATTACTTTTGGCCCAATCCTCCAATTTCTCTTGGTCGCTCTGTATCCTATCCCTGCCTTCCAGTGTATCTACCACTCCCCGCAGCTAAGTGTCATCTGCAAACTTGCTGAGGGTGCAATCTACCCCATCCTGCAGATCATTAATGAAGATATTGAACAAAACTGACCCCAGGACCGACCCCTGGGGCACTCCGCTTGATACCGGCTGCCAACTAGACATCAAGCCGTTGATCACTACCCTGTAAGCCTGATGACCTAGCCAGATTTCTATCCATCTTATTGTCCATTCCACGAACCTATAGTTCTTTAATTTGCTGATAAGAATACTGCGGGAGACCGTAACAAAAGCTTTGCTAAAGTCAAGGTATTTCACATCCACTGCTTTCCCCACATCCTCAGATCCAGTCATCTCATCATAGAAGGCAATCAGGTTGGTCAGGCATGACTTGCCTTTGGTGAATCCATGCTGACTCTTCCTGATCACCTTCCTCTCTTCTAAGTGCCTTAAAATGGATTCCTTGCTCCAGGATTTTTCCAGGGATTGAGGTGAGGCTGACCTGTCTGTAGTTCCCTGGATCCAATTTCTTCCCTTTTTTGAAGATAGGCACTATATTTGCTTTTTCCAGTCATCAGGGACCTCTCCCAATTGCCACGAGCTTTCAAAGATAATAGCCAATGGCTCTGAAATCACATCAGCTAACTCCCTCAGCACCCTTGGGTGCATTGCATCTGGCCCCATGGACTTGTGTATGTCCAATCTTTCTAAATAGTCCTGGACCTGTTCCTTCAGCACTGCGGGATGTTCACCTCCTCCCCATTCTGTGCCGCCCAGTGCAGTAGTCTGGGAGCTGACCTTGTCTGTGAAGACAGAGGCAAAAAGGCATTGAGTACCTCAGCTTAGTTTGTACTTCAGCCTAGTTTGGCAATTGACTGATCTTTGATTGGAGGGTTCTGAGTTATTACAGAGAATTCTTTCTGAGTGTCTGGCTGGTGAGTCTTGCCCACATACTCAGGGTTTAACTGATCTCCATAATTAGGGTCAGGAAGGAATTTTCCCCAGGGCAGATTGGCAGAGACCCTAGGAGTTTTTGCCTTCCTCTGGAGCATGGGGCCTGGGTCACTTGCTGGTAGATTCTCTGTATCTTGAAGTCTTTTAACCATGATTTGAGGACTTCAATAACTCAATCATAGGTCAAGGGTCTATTACAGGAGTGGGTGGGTGAGGTTCTGTGGCCTGTGTTGTGCAGGAGGTCAGACTAGATGATCATATTGATCCCTTAAAAACAACCCCTTGGGCACCTTTAGAGGCAATACTTCCCCCCTTGCAAGCAAAGAGAATGCGTATAGAAAAGAGACATTTAATAAAAAGGGAAAAGTAACCCGACATTATCTTGGGAAAACGTCGCAAGCAGGATTCACATGCCTAAAACCATGAACAAAACACCCACCCCAGGGTACGTGGGGCAGTTTCTTTTTGCCTCAGGTTTTTAAGTTCCTTTAATGTGTCCCTCCCATCACAGCACCCCCTCATAAGTGTTGTCCTTTGTCAGGGCAGACCCAGAATCTTGGGGATGCGGCTGTAGAGTTCACCTCCCACCCTGATTGGGGGATGGGTTGGGAAGGGAGAAAGGCTGCACCTTGCTCACGCCATTGTCCGGCCGCTATGTTCTGACCACTTCTCCAGCCACCCTGCTGGCCGCTCATTGCTCCGCCCCGCCAGCTTCTCTGCTACTCGTGCCCCCTCCGCCAGCCGCTCTGCTGGACACCATCACCTTCTGCTACTACCTTCTTCTCCACTGTGACCGCTGTGGGTTGGTCTCTTGAGGTTCCACCCAGCTCTCAGTGAGTTCAGCTCTTAGTAGATGACCCCTGGTGCAGAAGCTGGCAGGAGCAGGCACACGGCACTGTCCCACAGCAGATGAGTTCAGCTTTAGTGAGCACTTCACAAAACAAAAGACTCCCAACAGAATCTTAATTAGCTCTATCTTTGAACAGTGAGATGAGGAGGTTAAATCATGCCTGGGACTCAGGCAGAGCCCACCCATCCTGGCAGAAATACCTGTCCCCCACCCTCTATCCCTCTTCATAGAGCTGTGGTCTGTCATCCAAGCCCCTTGCTTAGCCGGTTTGGTTCAGATGTTAATTAGTGACCCTTCAATCAGGCCAGGAAGCACAGATCTGCTGCCCTTTGCTCATACACTAAGGGGAAGGAAAAACGGCATTTCATTACCCTTGTGTTTAACACTAAAGTGTTTTGTAACCCAACATCAGCCAAAGGGATCATTTGGGCAAAGCAGTCCCACCATGCTGAACACCTAAAAAGGGTGGGTGTGCTTCTACAAATACATCTGGGCCTCACACCTTTTCCCCTTCGCTCCAGCCAGCTCAGCAGGACACGCAGACCCTGGTTACACAAATAGCCTGTCCACTGGTGTTAAAGGATATTTTTAATTTTAACCCTATGATTAAAAAATTATTTTGTTGCAAAAGTTAAGTTTATAAAAGACAGGGGAAACATATTTGAAGCACCATGCCACAAGTTCATCTTTCTCCTTACTAGCGTTACTCAATCCTTCGTACTGACTTGTGACCTCTGTCTTTTTAAACTTCAGTTTTTTATGGAAACATGAGAATATGTGTTATCGATAGTAACATTTCCCTGTGTGCTTTAGGTGTTATTGATAGTAACATTTCCCTCTGTGCTTTAACATTTAGAAAGTTTTAACTTAAAATATTCTTTCACTGACAATAGTCATTTTAGCAAAAAGGAAGCGAGGAATGTGTTTTTTCGGATAACAAAGGTAAGAAAGGCCAATCTATCTCCCTCTTTCAGGCAGTTACAAAAGTATAGCGTCTCTTTTTAAACTTTTATTGTAAAGGATGGGAATATTACATTCACCCACAAAATCTTCACACTTTACAAAGGATATCCTGTAAGCCAGTGTTACAAAGTTTAAATATAAAGGCCTCCTTTTAGCTAACATCAACAGAGGCTAACTTCCCAACAAATATAATGTATTTTTATAGCCTTGAAATAAATGGAATAAGGGAAATTGATACAGAGATTAGACAATTTTCATGAGGGTCTTTCTACCATTTTTAAAGACAAAGGCTAGATGTAAAAAGAGGTAATTTAATTCCTGGTACGAAACTAGAAACAAATAAGGATGCTTGCTACATTTACATACATTTTGTAAATAAAAAAATCTACATGCATGCTCCTTTTCAGTGGTGTTTTTGAAGTTTATTTGTTAAAGCTTTACTTGGTTTAACAGCATTTTAGAAGTTTAAAAAAGTTAGGAAAGCAAATAGGGTGTGGGGAGAATTAACACTTTTTAGCAGAGAAGCTTGCTATCAACTGTTTTACATAAGCTGTTTTTTCTTTTAAGTTAGCCTGTGTGTGTGTTTTGCATGAAGTGTGTAAATCTAAAGCTTTCTTTACAGTTTACAAGTCATAAGTTTTTAGAGCCGTTTTCCTCTAGGCAAAATATTAAAAAGCAATTTATCACTATTTTTTAAAGACTGGTGAATTTCTACAAAACTTGCATTATGTACAGTCTTTGTCTTTTCATTCCTTTGTTTAAAGACAGGCATTTTTTAAACAGACCAGCGGTCAAAAGCCTTGCCCCTTGGGACATTACGATTGGTTCAGAAATACAATTCTGTGATGTTGCTAAAGCATAACTTCTGATCCTCTCAGCTGAACGACATGGCTTGTCCAAGGCTGGCTCTCCTGGAATTACGGGCATTTGACCACCAGTGGGCAGCAGCTGCAGCAGTAAGTGCTTGTGTCTTTTCTCTGCCACTTGGCCAGTGACACAGGCTTTGTTCCTTTCCTCTTGTTTTAAAACGTTCTCTGCAGCCTCTGAGATAATTTTCTCTTTCTATAACAAGCTGAAAAGCTTCTGCTGTTCTTGGCTCTTCTACAGCCTCTCTCACTGTGTCTTATTTGATCCCCCTTGCTATTTTCTCTAAAAAACACGTTCTGTTACTAATATTTAAATACATTTCAAAAGACAACTATTTTTCAGACTATTTCAAAACTGCCTAAATGCATAAAAGTTATTTGTTCTCTATAAAGACCAGTTAACATTTCTGTCTTAACACTTTATTCCTCTGTTAATTAAACTTGAATTAAAAGGTGTAAAAGGCCTATTTTCTTCTGAAAAAAGTTCTCTTTTCTTCTAACTTTTAATATGGCTCTAAATGTGAAAAAAGCCACATGCAAATAGTCCTAAGGCTCCCCATAAACAATTTTAAAATTTCAAATTGGCTGCCGCACCAAAAGTGTGCACGTTGGAAAATGAGCCCGGAGGGCGGGAAATAAACCAAAAAGGGGGTGTGGAAACGTGTCAAAATGTATATGGTGATGAAAGGTATAGAAGTCCTTACTACTTCTGACAACAGCTGACATTAATAAAGCACCTGTCAAATGGAGATTTCTCAGCACATGATACACTTTAAATGCCGAAATGGCTTCACCCACCGTTGTGATGGAAAATAACTAGTGGCATAGCTGCAGCGGTTCAAGTGGCCTCATTGTGCCAGGGCCCATGAGGTTATAGATGCCCACCAGACGGAGCAGCACTCCAGCATGTCACCTGGTGTATAGGGTCGCAACATCACTCACTCAAATGTGGCCCCCCTCCTCTCCATCACACGAGTGGGTGGTTCAGCCAAATATGATTGGCGCTGCAGCCCCATGCACCAGGTGGCAACATCACTCTCTGACACTTGGCCCACACTGTGAGTACAGCTGGGTGATGGGAGTGAATGGAGTGGTTGGAACTGGGATGAGCTGCCCTAGCCTGGGATTGTTACCCAGGGTTCCTCCACCCAGTAATTTTAATCTCTGCAAGTCGGTATCAAGGAATAAACCAAAGGAAACGCAGTACCTTCGCCTTCAGAGTCAGAGCTCTGAACGCTATGGGAGTGTGCACTCCGGAGCGGGGTAAATATGCACTGTAAAGGCAGGTTAGACGAGTTTCATTTAATACTGTATACTGGTTTTATTCATTGATTTAGGCACCTGCCCCTGTGGATTTAAAATAGTCGTGATGTTTAATTTCAGTCTGTTATGCAGAGGGGTGGATCCTACATCGTCACTGGGATACACAGGATCTCCTTTGTTGTCAGCAACCTTAGGCTCCTGCACACCGGTGAGTGTTGCCTGCTCCCAAGTAGCCCAGAAGAAGAAGGGGCTCCACAAGTCTTAAGCTGTAATTGGATAGCCAAGTTTCCCCATGCCAGCAATTTAAAACCAGATCCAGACTTCCTGTTTCTCACAAACATTCACCCAGAGAGCGAATGCATACAGCCAGGCTCACTTCACGAGTTCGCTGTCTCCCGCACCCCTGCTTTGCCTACTTATGCTAAGTTCCTGCAAAGATCTGGGCATGGCTAGACGCAGCCAGCAGAATAATTGACAGTCTGTCCCAGTGACTGGCAGTGGCTTGGACACCTGGCTGGTTGCTAAAATGTTCCTGTTCAGGATGGGAGGGGCACTCTCATCTGGGGATGCCGGTAAGTGGCCAGGAAAGTCCAGGGGTGGTGGGTGAGGGACAAGGGGCAAATTGTTGTTGAGCTATGGCCAGTGGGCAGGGTTGAGTGGCGGCAGGGTGAGAGCCAGGGGGCTAATAGGGGATGTTAGGGGTAAACAGTTATTGATTTCAAAATCAGGAAGGGAGCCTTGTGATGCTCCCCAGGTTTACTCAGAGGAGCGAGGTACCTTGGCACTACCCATCCTTAGCCGGAAGCCATCTTGTCTCTACCCACTGTGGCTCAGCTCCTTGGAGCCAATAGCCTCTGGCCACAAATAAGCACTGATTTCAGATCTCCACGGATCTTGCCCTCTCTGTGCAGGCTAGTGACAGACACACACCAGCTCTCGAGCCCCTCAGCCAGCATCTCTCTCTGTAGTTCCCAGTCCCCATCACTGGACACTCACAGAAATAACCAGTTAAGCTGTCCCCGAAGAGAAACTGTACACGGAGCTCAACAGGTACCTCTCAGGATCACGGCCTTTGTAACACCACAGCATGGGAGTCTACTTGTAGTGCAAACAAATACAAGTTTGTTAGCAAAGGCAAAGATTTTAGGAGCTGGTGAATTTCCACCCACCCTTCCAGGGGATCACTCAGTAAATGGAGTTTCCATTGCTTTGGCTTACAAGGCAACATTCCTTTATCAAGGAAAAACTTGTTCATCAACCCTGCCTGGGACACACCTTCCAAAATGCCTGTACAATACATAGTTCAACTTCTTAGCCATCCCCCATACATACCTCACACCGCAATTGCCAGCATCAGTATGATGAAAGCTTCCATTAAGCACCTGTCACAGGGTCCACCAAGAGGGGTGCCTCCTCCTGGCTGCTCTAGGGACTAGCTCTTTCCAGGTGTTATGGCCACCTCTGGCGGTCTCTTGACCCATCATCCTCTCACCCTGCAGCCCCTCTCGCTCCAGGAGGTGCAGCTTCCTTTTTGTGACTTGGCCTTCTGGCCAGGTCCCTATGGTCCTCACCTCCTGGGGCATCACAGCCTTTTGGGGGCAAACAATCCCATGCAGCCCGCTCTCCTCTGCCTGGTCTGTGCCACGTCCCCAGTGGTTGGTAGGGGAACCCGGACCCATCCTTTACCACAGGTGGGTTCCAGCTCAGGGGCAGCACCCAAGAAGTGCACTGCCCTATGCCTTGCTGATTTTCCCTGGATCCTTTCCTACCTTTCTGGGTTTGCCATCCCAAACTTCCTCCTGGTGGGTAACAATAGGCTACCTGCCTCTACAGCCCCAAACATCCCTCCCTTGGAGTGACTGTAGACTACATCCCTGCAGCCCCCAGCTGCTTTCTGCTCCTGAGCTTTATATGGGTACCCCTATCCCCAATCCCCCTGACGCCATTCCTGTCCAGCTGAGCCTCATCTAATTCATCCTTGCTCTCTGATTCTTCCTCTGGGGGCAGCTGGGCAGTTACTTGACCCAACTAGCCACCTCAAGCCCCTCAGGCCTTGTGTGGGGTGGACCCACCATCTCAACAGCTCCCATGACTCATTTTGGGTAAATCCTCAAAAAGCAGTGTGATAGGTGTAGCGAATTTGTCAGGCCTGGCAGGAGTTCTGTTACAGACGCGGGCATGGGGGTGTTCTTAGGGCCACAGGGCCGTAATCTAGTTTTGCACCAGCACTCTCTGGAGCCTAGTTATGTCACTGGAATAGTTACATTTAAACAACACGTGGCAAAGCCACCCACCAATGAGGGGACAGGACACCCAATCAACCTCTCACTGAGGTCGGTAGTAGTTTTGCTATTGGCTTCAATGGGATCAGGAATGAGAGTCATGCTTACTTCACTGAATCTATTGGGCAACTTCACACAAGCCAGTTGTACCTACCTGTTACCAGCCAGTTTTTGCAGACTCTTCAACGTCCCAAGGTAAAATTTGCAACACACCCAATGAGGGGGAACAGGATCGGGCCCCAGGTATCCAGAGGGGATGGAAATGGATGTGTGTCTGGCGCAGCCCCTGGAGTCTGCCAGTGACAGCTGGTGTCAATGTGTACAGAAGAGAAGCATAAGGGCTGTGCGTCTGGGCTGGAAAGGATAATCTTACTCTTGGGCACAACAGACAACATTGCTCTGTACAGAGCAAGCTTGTAATGTGGACAGCTAAAAGTCAAAGTCCCAAACTGGTTTTCAGGATTATCTCCTCAAACCATTTCTAAACAGAGCTTTTCCAAGAGCTGCCCCTGGGGCAGCGCAGAAGGTCTAGGAGAGAGCTAAGGTCCCTGGGAGGGTAATGCTGGCCACAGAGCGGTCTATAACCGTGCTGCAGAAGAAGGCAGTTTCTGGGTTGGCCAGTAAGGCCAATTTGTGCTGCTTCTGGGGTGCAAAGTGGCATTAGCAGATGAAACAGTCCAGCCCCCAGAGTTAGCAGGTCTCCAGGTGTGTTGCAGGTCAGGGGCTGACTATTTGAATCTCAGTCTCTGTCTATGTTGGGATACACACAATCTCAGCCAAAGGTAACCAGCTGTCCGTGTAGCTGCCCCAGTGTGGCCTGTAAGTGCAGATGAGGACAGGCTGGCTGTTTGCATGGAGGCTTACCCTGATTGCAGGCAGCAAACCTCAACTAGCTTAGTCAGTGCAAACCACTGCATGCCCCTCTCTGATCTGAGGCACTGGTGCAGTTACACCCATTGATTGCTGGGCTCCAGTGGCTCAACTGGGGCTATTCCTGAGTGTAGACAAGGTTAAGCCACTTATGATCATCCTGCCAAAGAGAAGACAAAGGCTGGGTCGTCACTCCACAGGGAGCTGACTACAAGCTCTGGTACAAAGGACAGCAGCAGAAACCCACGTGCATCCCTGCCGTAACCCCTGCGGAGACCAAAGTCACTGGAGTTACATCAGGGAGACCCGGAATGGCTTCCTTAGCCCTGGTGGAATCAGCCACCTGCTGGACGATAAGAGCTGCTCTTGAGGGCTCTCTCTGGAGGGACAGAAGAGCTATGGATGGGATTCAGTTGCAAAGCAGCGCAATGCCCCATGGCTTCTTTGAGACAAGGAACAAGGAGATTGGATGGTGCTGAGTATTACAGGCAGAATTGTAGGTGCCCAGGATAAAAGTCCCAGTTCTTCCAGCCTTCAGTCTTCCGTAGGGTGTCCAGACATCTGTCCCAGCTGTGGCCCCATTCCCCAGGGATCCTAGCATAGAATTATAGAGGTGGGACTGGAAGGGACCTCAATAGGTCATCTGGTCCAGCTCCCTGCCATTGAGGCAGGGCTAAGTATTATCTAGACCATCCTGACCAGTGTTGCTCTAACCTGTTCTTAAAATCTTCCAATGACAGAGATTCCGCAGCCTCCCGAGGTAATTTGCACCAGTGCTTAACTATCCTGACAGTTAGCAAGATTTTCCTAATGACTATCTTAAACCTTCCTTGCTGCTTCTCCTATCCTCAAAGGTTAAAGAGGATAAGCATCCTTCAAAGAGATAAGTGACCTGACCTATTCCTTGCTAAGGAGAGGCACTTAGCTGTATCTGAGGATGTGACATTACCCGGGACACCATCTGGACTGATGGACAGCTGTGTCCCCTCAATTTCCAAACCTGGGGTGCCTTTTACACTGCTTCCCTGTGAGAGTAACCTCTCCTGGTCTGCCCACACACAGCCTCCAGCATGTAAATCACTCCCAGCTATACAATATGAGGGATATAGCCAGCCACTCGTGAATTCTATTACATGGCAACTCCCAGTCCCAGACATTCCCCCAGGCATGTGCATCTTGCGCTGCCCAGCCCTCCCCTGGGCAATACAAGCTCATACAGTCTGTCATTTATTAAAAGAAAATGATTGCACAAATCTTGTGACCCTGGATGGAGTTTCCCAAGCACTTCAGTCCAAACACACTGGTATAGATAAAACAGCAAAACAAATGTATTAACTGCAGACAAAGAGATTTTAAGTGACTACAAGTAATGAGACATGTAGGTCAGAATTGGTTACAAGGAAATAAAAGGTAAAACACAACTAACAGCTAACTTAACAAGCTAAGTGAATACAAAGCGAAGGTCTCTCTCAACACACGTTCCAGCAGTCTTACTGGCTGAATCCTTCAGTCAAAATCCCCCTCCCCTTGATCCAAGGATCAAGGATCCCCTGCTTCCTTTCTTCTCCAGGTGTTGATTATGCCAGGGATAGAGCACAAGGGAGAGATGATTTCGGGGCATCTACCCTTTCTGCTTACAGTCCTTTCTCTTGCGCAAGAATCATCGCCATCTGATGTTCAGGAGGAAGAAAGTTTGTGTGGCCAGGAATCTTCAACTGCTTCCTTGTCGAACCGTAGATCTTTTGTCCACACCCTTTCTCTCGCCAAAGAGTGGCCACTTAATCAGGTGGTGGTCCATTTGACCTCACTGACGCCTGGGTGAGGCATTGGCTAGCCTTTTGTCCTGTGGGCTGGGGGAACTTGTTTGTGGCTGCCCTCCAGAACATGTGGGAACTATCATTTAGTGGAATCTTAGATCTTTACATACAATGTTGCTACACATATTTTACCAGGACAATAATGATCAGCAAATCATGAGTTTTCAGATGATACCTTATGCTTTGTACAAAATGTAGAAGGGGTGAACCCAGGGGTACAGACTGTCACCGAGGGATTGTACATTGATCCAAATACCCCCTTTAGCTTCCGTTCAGCTGGTCCGTTTTACAGAGGCCCCAATCCTGCAAGCATTTGCTAATTTGAGTAGTACTGTGGAGTTCGATGGGGATAGTCACACGAGTTTGTGTCTGTAGGGTCAGGCTTTAAAACCTGAAAAAGGCAGGGGGGCTGAGCTCTTGACAGCAGGTGAGCTCCCTAGGTCCGGGGCTCTATCTTCGGACTGGGACAACTCAGGTTCAATCCCCTGCTCTCCCATAGCTTTTTTCTGTGACTGTGGGCAAGTCCCTAGCCTCTCCATGCCTCGGTTCCCCATCTTTAACATGGGAATAACAGCTCCTCCCTAGCTGTCAGGGTTGTTGGGAGGATAAATACCTTAAAGACTGTGAAGTGCTCAGTTACTATAGAAATAGGGGCCGTATAAGTACCTAAGATAGACCATCTTTGTGTTCTGTGATTGTACAGCACCTAGCACAATGGGGTCCTGCTCCATGACTGAGCTCCTAGGGAGTATACTATATATATATGTAGTATAGTAATGCTAAGTGGTTCATGACAGATGGGGTTGGTTTGATAGCATGTTTGAGGAAAGGGCTGGCTGAAAGCTGTTGATGTTGATACTTGGTGTCACGGTGCCTTAGAAACATTGACTAAATCGAACAACTTTCCAGCCAGGTCGGTGTTATCACCCAGATAGGGGAACTGGGGCGTGGAGCGGTCCCCGAGTCCAGGGTCTGCCCATGCCGCGGATCTGTGCGGGACTGGAGCCGAGGGGATGTCTGACCGTCTCCAAGTGCGGGGTTACTCTCCTTAGTAAACGTGCGGGCACCTCCGCGCCCAGCAGCTCTGCCCCGCTCCCGTGGGCACGCCCGGGAGTCCCGGGCAAGGCCGCCCCGCCTGACCCGTGAGCACCGGCCCGGCCCGGCCCGGCCCGGCGGAGGGGCCGCGGCTGCTCCGGCTCAGGCAGCGCCAGCAGGGCTGAGGGGAGCCCGCGGCGGGCCGGACTGGGGCTGAGCTGCGGAAAGCTGCCGCGGGCCGCGTGGCCGGCGTGCGCGGGGAGCCGCCCGCAGCAGCAGCCGGGGCCGGGGCGAGTGCGGGGCAGCGGGACGGTCTGCGGGGCGCTGGGCCAGTGTGGCCGCGATGGAGACCCTTCGCCCGGGAGCGCCCGCCCCGCCGCGCGGTTCTGTGCCCACGGGCCCGGCCCGGCCCCGCAGCGTGGCCTGGGCATCAAGGGCGCGCCGCCGCCTGGTCCCCGCGGGGCGGTGCGGGCGGAGGGAGGCGGCCCGGCAGCGCTGCCCCGGCGCGTAGAGCCCGCGGGAGCTGCCCTGGCCCCGCCCCGGCCCGGCCCCAGCTGCGGGCGCGGCTCAGCCGAGCCGAGGCTCCGCAGCGCGAAGATGGCGACGCGGGTGTGCGGGAGCCCGGCGCTGCGGCAGGGACCCTGCGCGGCCCTGAGCGGAGCCCGGTGAGCCCCGGCCGCGCCCCCCGGTCCCCGCCCCGCCAGCCCCGCACACCTGCCCCCGCAGCCTCCCAGGCCCTTCCCATCCAGCGCCTCTTCCAAGGACCTCCCGCACACGGCCACCACAGCCCCCTCCACCCCCGGCCCTTGTCCTCTCCCTGCCGCTGTCCTTACCCCCCCGGCCCTGCACCGCGGGTCTCTGCCCGCCGTCCCCTGACCTGCCCGGGCTTTGGGGTGGCTGCGGCTCCGTAGCCTTTGGCTGCCCTGGGCACTTCAGTAGCTGAATTTGCAAAATCCCCACCTTGAGTGTGGGAGGGGAAATGGGGGCAGCTGTTCGCGTGGCCGGGAAGGACAGCCCCAGGCTCTGGCTGAGCCCTGAGTGCGCCAAGGGCCACTGGTCGCTGTGAGCCCTCTGCTGCCAGTCCCAGAGGGCAGGGCATGCCACCTGCCTTTGCCCCAGGGTAAAAGTGTTAGGAGGGAGAATGTATCAATTTCCATGAGTTTCATGCAACTGAAGGGAGCGGGAGAGATGAGGGCACCCTAGGAGCTGACTTGCCATCACTGGGGTCATTTACACTTAAGCCAAGGGGCCTGATTTTGCCCTCCAGATCTGGAGTAATTGCACTGAAATTGAAGGAGCAAGGGAAGAATGGGGCCTACAGCACCAAGAGCTGTATGAGCAAGGGCTGTACCTCGCTTGGGTGTAACAGCAGAACAGAGCCCCCCGGGCTTTCTGGTTAGTGATAAATGATCTGACCTGTCCAGCTAGGTCTCAAACCTCTTTTTAACAGTGACGTGGCAAGGGCAGCTCACTGACCCGGCCCTGCTACCCCACGGGATCCCTCCTGGCTGCTCTGGGTTAGTAGGGTTGGGAGGGTGGAATTATGACGGTGGTGGCCCAGTGCCCCAACGGAGATGTGAAATGCTCAGGCAGCATCTGACAGGTTTGTTTTAAGCCAGGAAAAGGCTTGTTTATCTTCATTTCTGTTGTTAATGCGTTACTAGAGATTGTAGCGTTGGGGCAAAGGTCTTACCAGGCACAAATTGTGTGTTGTATCTCTTTGCTGGGAGGAACAGAGAAGAGTGAGACAGCTCTGTCTCTGCCTCAGTACACACTGCCACCATTACTCTGGCTCCTCCAGTAAGTTTCTGGCCCCTTATGGTTGTGAGAGTGGCTTTCCAAAGATGTCCTGAGGAAGTAGCATCTTCCTGAGTCTGCAGGCAGCCTGCAACTATAGCTCTGAGAGGGAGGTGCTTGCCGGGTCCTTGGTCTGAAGCCTAACAACACTGTAAATGTCACTGCCAACTACCTCGCAGTTGATTTGTTTTAACAATAATTAATTGCTGGGGTTAGGGGTAGATGCTGCGGGGAGTACCCGTATCCCACATGTGTGTCCCTCTCTTCCCCCCCGTGATGTCAGCCCTGGAGAGCCCCTGACTTTGCACAGGTAGCTGAAGAGTTTTGACCATGCAGTTGCTTGTTAGACAAGGTCTTGGAGCGAAGACGGCCCATGCCTGCATTGGAGGATACCTTCGCCTGAAGAGGGGGCAACCTGACAAAGGTCTCTCTTTGGCCCAAGCTATGCTATGCTAATGACACTGCACCACATTTCAAAAGCTCTAGTTCTCCTGAGGAACCACAGATTAGCCAGGAATGCAAATCCTACCTGCAGGGCCTCCACCACAGCACAGACCCGGCAACGGCTCTGGGCAAGCCATGCCCACATGCTGTAGTCCTTTGCGTTCTCCATGACTGGGAGGCAGCCCTTCCCACTGGTCACTGGTGAGTGGATTTTTGGAACCCCGTGGTTTTGTTTGGTTTTCATCCCAGTTAGGAAATCAAAAATTAATCCTCAAGGGTTCCATTAAAAATGTTGCTTCCTGTGTTTTATATGTAAATATTTTTGAGCCTGTGACAATCCATGTTGTCTATCTGGTTTTGGTTGATAAAACATGTCTGTCCTCCTTTCTGAGCATGTGGAGTCCATTAAAATCCACAGCCTAATGCAGAAAACTGCCTCAGTGTCAGCTAGTGGATTCTGCACCCTCCTCTTGAAAAGAGCCTTGAACCTCACCCCCTCTGGCAAAACCAATGTGTCAACCAATGGTCCAGCGTTCCCTGAAGGTGGGCAAACTCCAGCACTGCGCGAGCCACCCTGATCCAATGGGGGTGGGGGATTCGAATTCGTGCCTGGGTTGTTGTGAACACCGGGGGTGGGGTGGGGTTACACTTTGCTCGCTGCCAGTGTGATTTCAGTGCTCTCAGGAGGCTGGTTCGTTACCCAGGTAACATGATTCGTTCTGTTACGTGGTTGTGTTCTGGGTTTTCCTCGTCGTCTGCCACACGCTTCCCTGCAGTTACTCTGTGCTGGGACAGTGCCCTTGCCAGTGCGCACATCCTCCTTCAGGGCCGTGACTTTGGACCCACAGGGGACCCCGCAGTGCATGGCAGATGCCTCCTATTGCTGTTGACAGCCTGTTGGGTGCCAGAGAGAGGGCCTGATGCAGCTCTTTATTTGCTCCCTCCTACACCTTGGCCCATCTGTTTGCCATTGCTGACCTCTGCACTTTCTTCCAGGAGATACTCCAAGAACCATGAGGGCAGCTGGTTCCGCTCACTCTTTGTCCACAAAGTGGATCCCCGAAAGGACGCTCACTCCACCCTCTTGTCGAAGAAAGAGACCAGCAACCTGTACAAGATCCAGTGTGAGCTGCTCCTCATCCTACCCCTCCCTTGGCTAGCGTGCTCCCTTCTCAGCTGCAGCAATCTCCACACCACCATTGGGGGGCTCAGTGTTCAGGGACAGTGTTGTGGGGCTCCTAATTGCTGGTAATTGAGGCCATCCCACCACCACCAATCCTGCTGCAGGAGTGTCTCTATCTTTCTTCACTCCACCTGACCCGATCGCAGGAGACGCGGGCCAGGCGGTGAGCTGTGGTGTCTCAGGGCCCGGACCAGACGTTTGCTTTGTTTGTGTTTAAGGTTGGCCCTGTTTGGGTGGCGTTAGCGGGGACATGGCAGGCTCATCTGTCCTGTGAGCTGGAGGCAGTGGGGAAGGGGAATCTGACTGGCAAATAACCCAGCTGGCCAGGGAAGGGTCTAGGAAAGTTAAACATTCTCAGGGATCAGGCTCTGTTAGTGCATCTCATTGCCTGGCGCACCCCTGCCGTCCAGCCCAGCCCATCTCCCTGCACAGATCTGCCCACACACCTTAGTCCTGCCCTGCAGTGCCCCCTGCGCTCCAATTCCTGGGGTTCGAGAAGCAGAGACTGCCAGTCATGCCACATCGGAAGGTGGATCATGGCCTCCATTGTCCGACCCCGCTGTGTGTTCGGCGCCGGGGTTGTGCAGAGAATCGCGGGGGGGATGTGAGAGCGGTGGTACGTTTCGGAGGAGGAGGGCGCCTGACAGGATCATGCTGCCTGGGGAGATGTGGCACTAGCTATTCCCTGATGGCTCGCTGCTGCATGGAGGCCAGCACCCACACACCGCTTTGTCCAGCCTGAGGAGATGGCTGGCTGCTCTCAGCCCTGCCCTGGTGTTCCCTGGGCCTTGGGGCTGAATTTCTGTCCTGCTGACATGGCTTTTCTTTCTGGTTCCCCACTGCAGTTCACAACGTGAAGCCTGAATGCCTGGACGCTTACAACAGCCTGACGTAAGTGTCTCCCCCGAACCCACCCCCTCTGCTTCTGCATTGGAGGAGCCTGTGGTGCAATAGGCTATAGAGGGCTTAGCTGATGGAGCTGTTCTTTGTACGGCCCGTGCTCATAGGAGGGAGGAGGAGGGCCTTGTGGGTGAGGCCCAGGACTGAGGGTCTGGGCTCCTTGCTCTGCTACCATCTCACTGTGTGACCTAAGGCAAATCACTTCCCTTTCCGTGCCTCAGTTTCCCCATCTGTAAAATAGGGGAGGTGATTCTGACTCGCCCCCATTGGACTGTGGGGTCTTGCTCCTGTGTGTTTCCCGAGTGTTTTGAGACCCTCAGCAGGCTGATGCTAGAACCCCAGCACTGCCTCTCCTCTCCCTTCTCCAGCTCCGTATTCATTCCTCCTTCCCCATCCCTGCCATGTGAGCCCCAGGTTCCACAAGGCCAGCACATCCGTCTCCCTTGGCTTTCAGTGTTGCCCCAAGAAGCATGAGTGCGTCAGCTCAATGTGACTCCTTGCATTGCCCGTGGTGCCCTCATCCGCAGCAGCCAGCGCTTTCCTCCAGCTCCTGCTGCGGACGTTCCCGGCGGGTTGGGAGGGCGAGTAGGGGGCCTGGGCGGACTCTTGGCAGGGACCAGCCTGTTACCCTGCAGTGGGAGTGTTTGGTCACTGCCAGAGCCCTGTGTTCTCACACTGAAATCTCTGCCTTGGTCAGGCAGCTGGTGCCACCCCCATAGTCACTGGGAGCTTTGCCAGCCTCAGGTCTCTGCCTCTTGCTTTCCCATCTGCCCATCCCGCGGAGCCTGGGAAGCAGGAGGAAGGATTAAACTGCGGCTCTTCTGCAGGGCAGAGCCCTCACCCTAGGACCTAGTGATGAGCCACCTGTGGGCATCGCCCCCCGACCCTTGTGTACCCTCTGCAGGGAGGAGGTGCTGCCCAAGCTGCACTCAGATGTTGATTACCCTTGTGACCTGGTTGGGAACTGGAACACGTGGTACGGGGAGCAGGACCAGGCAGGTGAGAGGCACCCATCAGGCAGGACTCATGGCTCGCAGGGTGGGCGTTCGTTGTGTGGGCCCTGGCGCAGCCTGGAAGTGCAGGGTGCAGGATGCAGGTTGCTGAAGAGACGTGCTCCCTGCCCTCGCATTGGGGAGCACATTGACTGGGGGTGTGTGATGGAGGCCAGAATGAGTCATTGTCAGGGCTGGCCGTGGGGGGGCGCAGCCTGTGTGGTTCTCTCCCTGTGGCTCTCCCGCCCTCTGATGGAAACAGACTGAATCACAGGTCAGAAGGGGGTTCAAAGTAAACACACCGGGTGAAAAAACTGGGAGCTCTGTTGCAAAAATCCCCACTCAGGTTAATGTAGAAGCGAATCTCCTCTTTCCGGTGTGTGACTTTGATGTTCCTGAGACGTGTTGCCTGGAGCCACGTATGTCACGGGAACACTGCGTATGGCTCTGCTGATGCCTGGCAGCTCCCCGTTATTCCAGGCCTGCTGTGCCCACAGCTCTCCCAACGCACCTCAGTCCTGCCCTGTACCAGTCCCTGCTATTCCACTCTTGCTTCTCTTCCCCCCAGCTCTGTTGACACCCTTCAGTCCTCCTCGGAATCCCCCCTGCTCTTTTGCTCCCAGATGCTGTCAGGCAGGTCAAATCATGTGGGTGGTTTTCTGATGCATGCAGCCTCGGATTTCAGTCCAGCTGACTTGTCACTTAGGACTTGAACCTAGGTCTCTGCTGTAAGGAAGGAGAAGCTAACCCAGCACCCATCAGTCCCTTTCGTGCTTAGGGTTGGTAGCACAGAGAAAATCTGAAGCACCAAAGCAAAGTCATAGAGAAGCTCCTCCTTGTCCAGCCTGGGGCAGCGAATCGGTGATGGGCCAGGGAGGACGACATTGGCAGAGAGGCTGTAGTGAAGATCAGGGCAGCAGCAATGTTCCAGATTAGCCTAGAAAGGAGGTCTCACTTTGGAGAGCTGGCCGTGGGCTGCAGTGTACTGACTTCCTCAATCCCCCTGGGCAGGCCACCAAGCAGCCCTCCTTGGCTGCGGGAGAGGGTGGAATTTGCAGGGCAGATGGAATTAGCCCTGAGGCATGTGGCAGCATGACCAATCGCTGCCCACTGACGCTAGCCTTACCAGGCCCCCACCCAGGCTGACCCTCTCTCGTTGCAGTGCACCTGTGGCGTTTCTCTGGCGGGTACCCGGCCCTCATGGACTGCATGAACAAACTGAAACAGAACAAGGTACCGCGCCATTCGCCACAACTCATCCTAACCCATAATTCAGCTTCAGCTCTGCCACTGACCCCCACGGCGCTGCACGCGCTGCCCCCTGCCCAGAGATTGTCATCTCCCTGCCACGCCCCCCATGCCCCTTTCCCAGCTGGCAACCCAGCTGCCTCTCTCCTTTCCCCCTGCAAGTGCTCCAGGCAATGCACCTTCCTTGTCTGATGCACTAGGGCCAGGATTCGCACTGTCAGCCCCTGGGCCCAGTGGAACCCTGGTGTGCTGTCACTGGGGTTCACGCTCCCAGGCCTTGGGGGCAGCGGCTTCTCTCAGCTGTTGCTCGTTGCAGGAGTACCTGGAGTTCCGGAAGGAGAGGAGCGAGATGCTGCTGTCTCGCAGGAACCAGCTACTCCTGGAATTCAGTTTCTGGAATGAGCCTTTGCCCCGTGTCGGGCCCAACATCTACGAGCTGAGAACGTACAAGCTGAAGGTGAGTTGCTCCTGGCTGAGGTGTGGGCACCTGGCTCTGGCTGTTGGTCTGCTATCCTCATCTGGGGAGTGAGCACCTCTGTTGATGCAGCTAGTCAGCTGTGGCCTACAGGATGGTGCAGGTGGGAGTGCTGCATTCCTCTCGGACCCAGTGGGGAAGCAGATCTGGAGGAAGACCTCGATCCCCAGCGTACAGAGGACAAATGCAGTTGTGACGTGGGTTTTTGTTCCTTCTCTTTGTTTCCAGCCAGGGACCATGATCGAGTGGGGCAATAACTGGTAAGCATCGAACCTCCATGGCCCCACGTGTTCCTGACTAGCAATCAGGCGTGACGTTACCCCAGTGCTGTGCAGGGTGGGAACAGAGCCCAGTCCTGCAGGGCTCTGTGGCTGAACAGGGATCCATGGCCGGTCCATCCCGCTGTAACTGAAATCGACCCTCCCTGGAACTGCTCTCTGAATGCCAGGAGCCCCGTAAGTGAGGCCATAGCAGAGCAGCCAGCACCTTGCACCACCCATGGCAACGTTAAACGTTGGTGTCGAGAAGGTAAGCAGCAGGCTTAAAGCACTAGGCGCAGAGTCCAGAGACCTGAGTTTGAGGCCTGACAATGCTGTACATTGTTGGTTTGTAATGGGGTAGTGCCCAAAGGCAGCTCCAAATGGCGCAGGACCCTACTGTGCTAGGCGCTGTACATGTGCATACTAAAATGTCCCTGCCCCTGAAAGACTCCAGTGCAGCATGTGATCAAAGCCACAGGTGCATTAGTGACATGGCTCGTCAAGGTGACGTGATAAGCTGCTGGGTGACCGTGGACAAGATGCTTCACCTCTCTGTGGTTCAGTTACCCCATCAGGGGGACGTAACCATGTGGTTTAAGTGCTTTGAGATCATGGAAGGAAATGCTCTAACTAATGCCAGGTGCCATCCTTCATTCTTTCCCCTGCACCAACCTTTCCTCTCGTCTTTGGTCTCTGCTGAATGCTGGATGTGGCTCCAAGTGAGGGTAATGGATGCTCGCTGCTTCTGTGGCCAATAACACAGACCACGGGACTGAAGATCAGTGTAATCAAAAGGCCAGTCATGTTAGACACCTGAATAACCCCATTGACTCCAGAATTGCTTAGTGGTTAAAGCACGGGGGCTCAAGAGAATGGGATCCATTTCCTGCCTTTGGCACAGACTCTGTGTGACCTTGGGCCAGTCACTTAACCTCTATAGGCCTCAATTTCTCCATCTGTAACGTGGAGACAATGCTACCTCCCTACCTCTCATGATTGTTAGGAAAAGACCCTTTCTGGGGCAGGGAGTGTTTCTCACTGTGTTCATACGGCGCCTAGCACAATGGAGGCCTGGATCTCAGCTGGAAATTCTAGCTGCCACTGTAAATACAGATACAAAGAACATAGAAGGCACCATGGCCCTATGGTGACAGTCCCAGCCTGCGTAGCTGACACAAGGGAAGCTGCAGGACTGGGCCTATAGCGAGAGGTGTGTAGCTCTATTGTACAGTTTGAATTGTGAATGGACCATAGTAGTGTACAAAGGGGGTTTGCATTGGGCAAAAGCAGCCTGTGCTTTTCATGCTAGCATCGGCCATGTCTTAACGTATAAAGATCAGATACATGTGTGTCTTCAATTAATATGGACATGGGGAGAGGGTGCTGCTGTTCAGTTATGGGATGTGAAAGGCTCTAGCTAGCTAGGTGCTGGTGTTGCCCTTGCCATCCCTGTAGCATCATAGCGCCTCGCAAGCAGTAGTGGATTTTATCCTTACACACCCCTACGCGGTAGAGAAGTGTTATCCCCATCGTACAGGATGCTGAGATGGCATGACTTGCCCAAAGCCTGCAACAGAGCCAGGAATGGAACCAGGTCTGCTGAGGTTTAGTCCAAGCAAGTCCATCCTTCCTCCTGTAAATGATAGCCGTAGAATCGCAGCTGGACTGTCACTCTGCTTTATTTGCTCTGTTCTCTCCCTCAAATGCTGTTGATTTCATCCTCTTAGCTGGAGAAGCCAGGTAGAACCCTGACCATTCAGACTGTGTATGCGGCATGCTGGGTATGACATTGTGGCCCTCTAGCGCCCCGCTACCTGCTACTTTTTTCTGGCTAATGTTGTTTCTCCTGTAGCTCTAAGGGTGGAGGCCTGTGTTTCTTGTGCAGAAGTCTCCAGGTTCAGTCCCTGCTGCTGACCATGGCAGTGCGCGTATGCCCACTTCTTGCTGCATGTAGGTGACACGGAGTATGTTTGGCTAGCCAGTAGCCTGGGCTCTTTAAAGGAGGAGACTTGCATAGCAGGAGTTTGAATAATTAGGATTCTTCAGAAACTTTAAAATGCCTCTGGCAATGCCAGTCATGTCCCAGAGCAATGACACCTGATTGCTTCTCTCGTCCTATGCCTTTGCCAGGGCACGGGCCATTAAATACCGTCAGGAAAACCAGGAAGCTGTGGGCGGATTCTTCTCCCAGATCGGGGAGCTCTATGTTGTACATCACCTCTGGGGTAGGTGTCTTTCTTTTTCCTTAAGAATATTTATTAGCCATTGTCTGGCCTGAGTTTCAGTGGGCTGGGTAGCCCTGCTCTGCCACCACCTCAAGGTGACTGTCCCCCCTTTGCGGGGTTGCATCTGAGAGCACGAACTTCCACGTGTCATCTCTCGCCACATGATCAACTTCAGACCCTGGCCGTTCCAAAAGGGAGACTTGGTTCGATTGCTGATCAAGTTTCTTCCCTATCCCCCCATCCCCTTCCTAACACACACGTCATCTCCCCTTTACCCACATGCCTCTATTGTTACCTTCTTGGCCACTTTTGGAGCTGGAAGCGTTGTAAGTTGCTTTGTTGTCACCAAGTGGCTTTGGGGCAGTTGCAGCTTTGTCCATTACATTTTGTATCTCCTGGATTGTCTGTAGTGATGAGAGCTGTGCAGAGAGCAGTGATTCCATCTCAGGGAGGAGTTTGAGATTTCAAAATTAGGTTTTATTCCAATTCAGAACAACCCCCCAGTATTTCTAAATTATTATGTCGCTATATTACCACGGCACATAGATAGCACTAGTTACGGGCCAGGAACCCGTTGTGCTAAGGGCTGTACGAGCAGAACAAAAAGACAAATTCTCCACAAAATTGAATTCCCTTTCTCCACCCTGCTCTAATGGGAACTCAAACTCTGGGGGACCTGGTGGGCTGATGGGGAGTGGGGGACCTGACAGCTCTGGGAACCCAGACGAATAAGGACCTGGGAATCTGAACTCTGGATATGTCCACATTGCAACTAAACACCCATGGCTGGCCCATGTCAGCTGACTTGTGGGGCTGCAAAAATTGCAGTGTAGCTGTTTAGGCTTGGACTGGAATCCAGGCTTTGAGACCCTCCCTCCCGATCGAGCCTGAATATCTACACTGCAGTTTTACAGCCCCGCAAGCCTGTGTCAGCGGACACAGGCCACCCCTGGGTGTTTTAATTGCAGCGGAGTCCCACCCTCAGGCTTTGGCTTCTTATCAGTCCACCAGGCAGGCGAGCTGGCAGGACAGCTGGCAGGACAGCAGGCAGGTTTCCATTAGGTTCACACTTGGCTTCTGGTGGAATTCCACCAAAATTGGCGCAGTTCTTGCAAAACGTGTCCATTTTGTCAAAATGGCAAATTCTAATGAAAAAATGTTTCATCTGATATTTTCCTACTAGGTCCAGTTACAGCTGCTGCTTGGGAAACAGTCTAATTGTCTAGATGAGATGCATGTGACTTAAAATAGGAATAGCATATATTTCTTTTATGTCTTTCATATTGAAGGATCCCTATGTGTTTTGCAAACTGCTTCTAAAGGGAGGGCTAACAAAATGCAGCCAACTCTGGAGTGGAACGTGGGGGCTGTTTAATGATGTTTGGCAGCATACACAACATTTTAGGACAAGGAGTGAAAATAACTCTGTATCCAGTTGACAGTGCGGGGAGGTAGAGCATTGTTGTTTGCACTGAAATCTGCTGGAGAGACACTGGGGGAGCCCACAGCTCCTGCAAAAAGCAATCAGTTGAAATGGCCATGGACCACTTCTGAGCAGCCTACAAAGTGTCTGTGGCCAGCCCTGCCACTGCTCCATCCCTGTGATGACTCTAACCCTTCCCCAACGGAGGATCAGTCATGTGCAATGAGTTTGGTGGGTCTCAGCCCAATTCAAAGTGGACAGTTATCCCCACCACCAACAGTGACATCCTTGGTAGGATTAAATTGTTCCTAGAGAGTGAACCTTCCACTGCATTCTCATACATGATCCTTCCATCAAAGACCCTCCGCTCCAGGCCCCCTCCCTCCCTCCCACTGGGGCCCCCGCATTAAAACGCACCATGGAGACCCACCATGACTTAGACTGGGCTGTGTCCTCCAGCATCACTCCGTTTTGCCTGGATTTCTTGCTAGGCTGCTGCTGGCAGCAAATACTGTAGATGTCAGAAAATGGGAGGGATGCCCCCACTTCATGCCTGGTGTTTTCTTCTTTCAGCCTATAAGAACCTGGAATCCCGAGAGGAGACAAGGAACGCTGCCTGGAGGAAACGAGGCTGGGATGAGAATGTGTATTATACAGGTGAGCGCTTCTCTAGAGTGGCTGCTGCTGGGAATTGAGTAGTTGTGAGTGCTAGTCCTCATGCTCCAGGACCTAAGCCAATTTTCAGCTGTGGTCAGGAAGAAAAGCCCCCTGTGGTATAGTATTGCCCATTGAGGTGTATTGTGGGGCTTATATGTAGGAATAAACAGTATTGGCTGCTCAAAGCCAGAAAGAGGATAGGGGAGCAGCTGGATTATCTTCTGATTGGGTGTGGCACACCCTATCTTCTCTCTAGCCAGCAGTCGATCCTACTTCTTACAGTGCAGTTTCCCTAGGAGGGGCTGGGACCAGAACAGAGAATGCACCTATAATCAGTGCTCCCCGCTCGCTGCAGTGCCTCCTGCTGGTAGAGTGGAGCAGCTAAGAGCTCTTTAGGAGCTGGTAGAATCATACTCATAGACAATTAGGGTTGGAAGGGACCTCAGGAGGTCACCTAGTGCAATCCCCTGCTCAAAGTAGGACCAACCCCAGCTAAACTCTGGTGGTGCTCAGGCAGAATTTACAGCCTCTCTGCCACGGCTCCCATGCACAGTGGTTTGTTTTGTTCCTTTTGGTTTGCAGTCCCCCTGGTTCGGACCATGGAATCTCGGATAATGATCCCTCTGAAGATCTCCCCGCTCCAGTGACCCCTCCAGCGTGGAGCCGGTGAACAGACATGAGTGAGACTCACTGGGGGCTCTTTGCATTTCCCCTAGAGGAGTCTGTCTGTCTGTCTGTCTCTCTCTTTCTCTCTCTCTCTCAGTTCTAGGCCACACTCTTAGTCCAGGGGCTTCCCCGTTGCCAGGCTGCTTGGTTGTTGGGAGTGCCGATGGGAGATGGGGCAAAGTTGGCTGCCCCTTGCTACCAGTCTCTGGGTCCCCAGCTGTGTGTGAATGGTCATGGAGACTGAACTCCCCTTGGCCCCAAGCTGTTCCGGGGGAGGCCGCTGGGGCTAATCGACATGAGCGCAGAGCCTAGCATAGCTGAGCCCTGCCCCGGTGGCGCACACTGCGCTATCTAGCGTGATGCTGGCCACTCTCTGGTGCTGAGCAGTGTTCAGGCAACTGAAGTCTTGAAGCCCCACTTCCCTACAAGCCATTCCTCCCACCTTTCGGGGAGGGGCTGCTGCTGGTCTCTTTCCTTGCATGCCATTGGGAGGGACCCGCCATCACACCATTGTGTCTGTGGTACCACAGCTGTCAGTAGGTGGTAGCCTGGGATAGGGGAGAACTCCTTCCCCCCGTGCCCCCGTCTCCCCCCTAGGCTGGAATTCCAGTCCCTGCCTCCGATGCCCTGTTTCCTGGGAATCTTGGCGATACCGCTATCCTCGGGAACAGGACATCTCCCACCCATTGGTGGGACCAGGTTGTACTGCCCACGTCATCTGAGCCATGCCCTCCTTTATGTGGCTGTGGAACCCAGCATGTCATGTCCACATTCACCCTTTCTCGTAATGGCTCCCGGGTCCCATTAACTGACCGCACGAGTCCAAAAGCTTTTATCTAGCTCCTGGTGCACATTCCCAGCCTGACGCGAAGGTGCTGGGAAGGTCCAATTTCGTAGGAGGTGTTGCCTCCTGGTGTCTGTGGTGGGAACAAAGGGCACGCCACAGCAGGCAGGATTGGGCCCTTGGTGCAGAAGCTGCAAATGAAGCAGAGTTCCTTCTCCCCCTTCCGTTACTCCTGTGAATAATCTGTGCTTAGTTAACATTAGAAGCTGCCTCCAAGAGCTGCTTTGGCTCAGCTGGAATGAAAAGTACAAGCTGGGCTGTGTCAGCAGATCTGCAGCTTGTCTACTCTGCCAAAAATGGTCCATGCAATTCTGCATCGGGGCAGCAGTAGCTGTATGGCTACTGTGGTCCAGTGCTGTTCAGATCCAGGACTGGGCCCTGAACTGTTTCTATGCTAGAGCTGTAAATTAGAGGGTCCATTTGTCCCAGCCCGTGCACAGCCACAAGGAGCAGATCTATGGAGTGAGGTGCCAGTTTTCATCACTTTTCTTATGCTTTAAGTCCCTAATCTTGCAATCCAGTCCATGCACCAATGCAGAGTGCCCTTGCCTTCAATGGGACTCCCTGCTAATTGCAATCTGATTGGAGGATTGGGTCCGTAGAGTTTTAAGACTTTCTTCCTTGTGCGTGCAGCTCAGTCCTGGGGGGGGAGGGGAGGGTACCTATCCACAGCCTGGAGGGGAGAGGAAGAGAGCACAGCCCGAATGAGTGGAGAGGTGATCATCTTTCTGTAGGGGTCATTCTGTCAGAGGCCCAGTCCTCGTGTGTTATTTATCTGAATCATGACTAATGACTATGTGGCAAAAAACAAAATAGATCTATTTTGTTTGTGAAGCATTTTCCTTAAGGAAACGTGTGTGTCTGATTGCAAATGTCATTAAATATTTCCCGTGCTAGCGTTGGTCTCTCTCATTGTGTAGAGTGCAATTCAGCTTGATGGGGGACGGGCTCTTTGAGCATGTGCCTTTTCCGACTTGCTGTAAGGACACAGTATGTAAAGCAGGCTGTAAAGTCCAAACTTGCCTCCTCCCCCCCCTGCATTTTGCTGATTTTTGTTAGTAAAGCCATAAGATCTGCTCAGACTTTTTACCTAGGCTTGATTGCTCCTAGGGTTCCTCTCTCAGGAGTCGGACTGCCCAGTCCACTCCGTAGGTCCTTTGTCCCCAAGAGAACCATTCCCACCTCTCTTAGATCCAACTGGGGTAATGAGCCACCTCCCTCCCTGGGAGAGTCAACAGAAACCACTTAACCTTTTCCCAGCAGGATGAGCACCCGCTGGCTTGCTCAAGGTACAAACTAAACAAAAAACAAAATGAGAGAGTGCTGTAGCACCTTAAAGACTAACAAATTTCTGCAGTTATAAGCTTTCATGGGCTGCAACCCACTTGTCAGATGCATGAAATGGTAATCGCAGATAGGAGGTACATATACACATCCAAGGGTAAGGAACAACAATGGGGAGGGCAAGTGCTAACAAAGTCAATTCACTTAGAGTAGATGAGGCCTATTCACAACCATTGAGTAGAAAGTGAGAATGCGTGAACAGTGATAATTTCTTCTTGTAATGAGAAAACCATTCCAGTTCCCTATTCAGACCCAGTTTGATTGTATCAAGTTTGCATATGAGTTCCAGCTCCGCAGTTTCTCGCTGAAGTCTGTGTTTGAAGATTTTTTTATAGAAGGATGGCAACTTTCAAGTCAGTTAGAGTCTCCTGGGAGTCTGAAGTGCTCTCTGACTGGTTTATGGATGTTACCATTTTTTGTCTGATTTGTGTCCATTTATTCTTTTGCGTAGTGACAGTCCAGTTTGGCCAATGTACATGGCAGAGGGGCATTGCTGGCACATGATGGCATATATTACATTAGTAGATGTGCAGGTGAATGAGCTCCTGATGGTGTGGCTCTTTATGGCTAGGCCCTGTGATGGTGTCACTAGTCGATGTGCGGGCAGAGCTGGCACCGGGATTTGTTGCATGGATAGGTTCCTGGGTTAGTTCTTGTTCTATGGTGTACGGTTGCTGGTGGTATTTGCTTCAGGTTGGGGGACTGTCTGTAAGCAAGGATAGGTCTGCCTCCCACGGCTTGAACGAGTGAGGGATCATCTGCTAGGATAGGTTGTAGATCCTTGATGTGTTGGAGAGATTTTAGCTGGGGGCTGTAGGTGATGCCCAGTGGTGTTCTGTTGTTTTCTTCGTTGGGTCTGTCCTGTAGTAGGTGACTTCTGGGTACCCATCTGGCTCTGTCAATTTGTTTCTTCACCTCCCAAGGTGGGTATTGTAGTTTTAAGAATGTTTTATGGAGATCCTGTAGGTGTTTGTCTCTGTCTGAGGGATCAGAGCAAATCTGGTTGTATCTTAGGGCTTGGCTGTAGACAATGGATCGTGTAATATGTCCAGGGTGGAAGCTGGAGGCATGAAGGTATGTGTTGCGGTCCGTTGGTTTTCGGTATAGGGTGGTATTAATGTGACCATCCCGAAGTGTGCTTAGACCCATGTGTGGTGACAAGGGTTTAAAAAACTCCTGTCTTGGTTCGTTTGTATGCCTCACTTTGGGGGGGGCTGGAGAAGAGAGGAAGGATTTCTTATCAGGGCTACTTCCGTTTATGTATTGGTGACAGTTTTATGGCTTACTGTGGGTTTTCTTTCTTTCTCTTTTTATCCCTTGCTTGAGACAGTTGGATTTTCCTAAAGGGATTAATTTCTCAAAACACACTTACACACACAGTCATACACCTTGCTCAGGTTTGATTGATTGAGGAGTCCGCAACATTTCTATTCAGCCCACGATACCGACAGGGTGAATGAATCTGATAATGGAACGCTTATTTAGTGGGAGGGGGGAGGAAAGGCAGACAGACAGAGACACACAGGGAATCCTTTGAAGTCACAGGAGCTCTATTGAGCAATGGAGCTACAAAGGCTCATGAGTTAGGGAAGGGGAAAGGTAGCCTTGTGGCTGCAGTCACTCCACCTGTCCGTTGAGTCACTAGGTTCAAACAGGCCCCCCTTGCTATTCACCTGACCAACTTGGGGAAGGATGAGAGCGGCTGAAACCTGTCTTAGTCCAAGACTTGGTCAATGGCTCATAAATCTATCATTAACCATTCATTTGTACAATAACACACATTCTCTGTTCAATTCAAATCCACTATTTATTGGGGGTTTTCTCTCTATCACAAGTTGTCTCCCCTTATCCTTTTACAATTCCTTATACTTAAAACTTAACACTTAAAACTTATGATTTAAACAGCTAATCATACAAACACAAATACACTAAACATATACTTAAAAACTTACTTACAACTAAACAACATTTGATTAATACTTACCACATAGATGGATGAACTCAGTTGCAACAAAAATAATAAAAGTTTATGGCCAAATTTCCTTACTCTGTTACGTTCCCGGGTTTTCATCTAGGTGGAACCTCTATCGCATTCACACCCAGGTTACTGGTTTTCCTACAGGTGGAACCTCTATCGCATTCACTCCCAAGTTACTGGTTTTCTTTCAGGTGGAACCTCTATCGCATTCACACCCAGGTTACCAGCTCTAATGCCCTATACTTTTTTAAGCAGCGAGCTGGGGAGAGGCAATGATGGTTGATCAGGCCATCTTTGCGGTGCAATTCTGGTGCACCCCTTATGATGCGTGGCTCGTCCAATTTGCCTCTCTTCTGACAACCTTACATATCTCTCCACCCCAGCATATTGCTTGCTTAAACCAATTGTGACATTTTGGCTACTGTCCAACCAGCAAGTCCCACACCTGTGAGGGAACTTTTTGCCCTCCAGTGGCTAGTTACAAGCCTTAGGGTGACCACTGTTGCTGGACAGATTCTGTTTTTTGGCTGTCAACAGGCCTCATCCTGTTGACCAGCTTTGACTTCCTGATTACCAAACTTTCAGAAACAGCTTGTTTTTTGTGACATTTGCCATTGTTGCTTGAGCACCCTCTATGTTGGTATGCAATTATTCAAAAATGACCTCGGGGCACATATACGTTACAGGCTCTATAGAAGTCTGTTACAACACCACGTCGGAGTGCCTGGTGTCAGTAACAGCCAGCACTGTTGTATAGTCATTGTAGCAATACTCTATAGCTTTCAGGTATCAGGCTGTTTAAACAAAGACGTGAAAGGCACGAAGAGAAGATCCTGAGACTCCAGAAGACAGATTGACAGAGGGAGACATTTCTAGATGGCAGAAACTGTGAAGAGGGTTTTTGTACCAGCCGTGATGAGGTAACAGCAGACAAAATAAAACGGAAAAGGCATCAATATCCCTGTGTTGCTGCCTCAAAGACCTTTAGGTGCTGAGCAGAGGAGGGCAACATATGCAGATAGAGGATCTCAGCACAACTTGGCTGTGAAAGCTACGTTCTCATAGGGTGAAAGTCAATCAGCCCCTGGAGGGGAGGCTGCAGAGAAATCCATTAGGGCTCAAAGGCAGAGCTAAGCGTGAGTGGTTGGCCAGGTAGAAGGAACGTGGTATCAATGCTAATGTGTAGGGTCTGCCTATCAAGTACATGCTTCCACGTGTTCCCTGTGCAACTCTTCTCTCAAGGATCCTTACAGATTTAATGAATTAAGCCTTTCAGCCCCAGGAGGGTTATTGTCTCCATTTTACAGATGGGGAAACAGGCACAGAGAGGGGACGCGTGCAGTGTATCAACAGCAGCGTCAAGAATAGAGGCCAGGTCATGTGCTTCCCTGGTCTGTGCGTTAGCCACGTCACTGGCGGCCTGCCCTGGTGATCTTCCCTGTCCCTAGCCAACCTAAGGCCCTGTCTGTCTTATCAGAACTATGCTTCTTGGAGACTTCTTTACAGTGCCTGTAGCCCCATGCCCTAATTATAACCAGGTGTAGAGCAGCCAGGACAGCAGCATGCTTCAGCCTTGGTTAAAACAAGGGCTTGGTCCTGTGTACACTGGGAACGCAAACTGTGTTAGAACTGCTGGGGGGAGGAATGGTTCCCATGGTGCTGGTGTGGATGGAGCAGCAGGGCTATCTCTCGCTGCTGGGTAAGAGGAAGTGGTTACAGTGGCCTTACTCTAACCCAGGCATGTCCAACCCGTGGCCCGCGGGCCGCATGCGGCCCAGGTCCGTTACGAATGCGGCCCAACAAAAAATTGTAAACTTACAAACTATAAAATTGCGACTACAAATACAATTTTAACATGAAAAATGGACAGATGACTACTTTTTTGTTGAGACAAATAATAAGGCAATAATAAGGCAATCTGCTTAATTTGTGGAGAATTTGTGCCATTTTTTTCCCCTCATCAGCTATATGTGTGGCCCAAAACAACTCGTCTTTTTCCAGTGTGGCCCAGGAAATCTAAAAGATTGGACACCCCTGCTGTTCCCAGCCCATCAGACGGCGGGGGGTGGGAGGGTACAGACCTGCTCAAGCCCTGAGGGGGAGTGTGCCATGGGTGTTGTGGGGGGGGGGGGGCCAGTAGGAGCTAACCAGCCAGACCCCCCCCACACATACACACACACTCTCTCAAGGCCCCGCAGATCTCAGCAAATTTGATCCCTCTGGCCAAATGCTGCTCACTTGGGCCCCAGTACTAGGGCCCAGCCTGCTGACCTCCGTCTCCTCCTTGACCCCCCTCAGTTAGGGGGCAGAGCTGCCCTGAGGGCATTTACCCACCTCATCCCCAGGCTCCCCATAGATGAGGAGGGACCCTGCCAACAGGGCCCGATCCCCTGCCTGTGGGAGCCACCTGCCGATGTGGGGGCAGCGACCTGGGCATCTCTGGGCTCCAAGGGGCAGTGGGACTCAAGCCGGCTGCATGTACCCCAGGGGTGTGGTCATCTCAACCAGTGTTTCCCCACTTGGAGGTTGCAGCCCCCGGGGGGGGGTCACAGGATGGATTTAGGGGGGTGTAAGTGCAGGGCTGCCAGTGCCCCTCACCCCAGGGGCCCGCCAGGCTCAGTTCAGTGTTTCAGCCCCGCTGCCTGGGGCTTGGCTTCAGCCGCGGCTCCAAAGTGACAAAGCAGCTCCAGCAGGGCCCTGACACGGCCGCGCACGCCTGCGCCGCCACGCGCGGCTTGGTGTCACGGGCGGCCCCGCGTGTAAGCGGGGCTGGGACACGTCTGGCCGGGGGGCCCCGCCGCTGGCACCTGCGGGGCAGCCTGGGCTAGGCAGGGCCCCAGGGCAGTGAAGGGGGGTGTGTGGGGAGGGGTGTGCACCCCCGTGGGGGGGTGTGCTCCCTTGGGGGTGGGGGTGTGTGCTCCCTGGGGGGTGCCCCCCTTGGGTGTGTGTGTGGGGGGTGAGTGCTCCCT
>ML675694.1:1188641-1224064 GCA_007922155.1 Mesoclemmys tuberculata
GTTGTGTCCGGTGGGGGGGAGGGGCCGAGCCGTGTGTGACGCGGCCCCTCCCCAGCCGGGCGCTGTCCGGGCCCGGCGCGCTCCGGGCCGGGCCCTGGCGGCTGCGCGGCCCCGGGCGGAGCGGGCGGAGGGGGCGGGTCCCGGGCGGGGGCGAGGACGGCCCCAGGCCCCCCGTGCGCCGGGCCCGGTGTGGGGCAGCGGAAGGCCCGGCCCCAGCTAAGGCCGGGAGCTCAGCTGCGAGCCCCCGGCCGGAGCAGTGGGGCGGGGGTTCCGCGGCGATTAGGCCAGGCCCTTGGGGCCGGCTGCCCCTGGGCCGTGTCTGCCCTGCCCGAGGCGCAGGGATTTCAGGGAGGAGGGCTCTGGCCTGCCAGGGCCGGGCCGGGCGGGTTTCGTGGGGCAGAGGTGGCTGGAAGAAAGCACAGAGAGGGCTGTGCGGAAAGGCAGGCAGGCGAGAGGTTGAGGCGTTCTTGGGGCAGGGATGTGAGGGGAAGAGGCTAGGCGGGAGAAGCAGATGAAGCGGAGTGAGGGAGGGCCTCAGAGGTGAGCGTGGGAGGTTTGGCCCTGAAATGGGGAGCAGAGATGTGGGCAGATTGCCGGAGATGCACTTTGAGGGGGTTGATGTTGATTTGAGGAGGCCAGAACTGAGATGATCAGCATAAGAGTTGTAATGACTAGGATAGGGCAGGAGGGGCTGGGTACCCTCCTGGTGGAGTACTGGCGCTCTGACAGCAGCTCCGCTTTGTTCCAAAGGAGCTGAGCGGCTCTCCTTTGGAGACAAGCGGTTTTGTCTTCCTCCCCTGATCCACAGCCTGTGAAATAAGAAATGTCGTCTGACACAAGCAAGAAGAGGAAACCCAAGGTCGTCCGCACTGATGGGGCCCCCCAGGAGAGCAAGCGGAGCAGGGCTGACACTGATCAGGTAGGATAGTATGATGATAAGCCTGTGACAATTCTGCATGCAGATCAGACGCTGGCAGGGCTGGCTGGAATGCTCTGCTCAGCTCTGCTCTGCTTTGTTCTGAAAGCTCTTGATATCAGAAAAATATCACCCTCTATGTACATTGTGTTATAAGGTTGAGCTTTTCAAAAGCACTCAAGAGTTGGCCTTACTCTACTCTTATTGAAGTCAATGGGAATTTTACCATTGGCTTTAATGAACTTGCTGCCAGTGGCAATGGCCAGTGGTCTGAGAAAAGAAGGTTTACGACACTGGGAGGCAGAGTTTGCACCTTGTGCTCTGAGAGCAATTTTATTGCCATGTCTCATGTTTACCCTGGCCCCAAAAAAGATCTTGGGGATGTTTAAAGAAGCCCTGAAAAGATTGAGGGGGGATGGGTGTGGGTGGCAATTAAACTGGAGCCTAGCACTAAACAAACATCTTCCACCCTCTATACTAATTAAAAGAACTTTACTCTCTGCTCTTTTCCCTCTCTTGATTGTCAAAATAGTTCCAGTGCAGGATGGGAACTGATGCTGATTTCTTACAACTGTGTGAGAGACAGGATAAACTTGCTAGACTTTTGGATCCCCAGTGGAGTTTGTCGCACCAGCAGTCAGATCTTGTGATGCAGAAAGCTGCTTTAAACCTGGAATGGAGGGATTGTGTTGGGACGAGAAGGGCAGGGCATGAATGAGTTGTAGGGTTACATGCTTCTCTCTCTTTCTGGCGTTGTGCAGGATGTGAAGTCTTACAGTGAAGAGGCAGAGGTGGAACTCCGAGATCCCAGCAAAGACTATGAACTCTACAAGCAAACATGCCAGGAGCTTCAGAGGCTCATGGCAGAAATCCAGGATCTGAAGAGCAAAGGCAGTAAAGACAGTGTAAGAAGAAGCCCCTAGAGTTCTTTCACCTGAGCATTGTTTAAATACTTTTTTGCTGCTCTAAGAAAGCAGAGGTTTGAAATCCATGTGGCATCCTGGTGAGATGCACAAAGGGCGAAGGCATTTATTACAGTCTCAGCAAAACAACTCAGGAGAGTGGTATGGGGACAGGAAGCCATTTACCAGGGATGAATCCAGCCCTGGTTATTGGTTATCCCTGCCTGGGGCCTCTTTGGGGCCCATGTGGAACGAGTTGGTGGGTCTCATTATAGTTCCTACTAGGCAGGTGTTCACTAAGGAAGGTGACTCTAATGACCTTTGTTTAGAGAGTGAAGAGCCTGGAGACGGAACTCACCTCTTGTCCCCCTGGGATGGTCACATCAGATCAGAGTTGGGATATAGTGTTGGGGAGAGTTCGCAGTGCAACTGCCCATGCTGTGCCTGTTCTGTGGCTGTGTGGAAGACTTCAGCCAGGGCTGTCACTATATCTCAGACAATTGAAAGATGGCCACAGGTCATTGTCTGAAGTCTGTGCACCTTCAGGATAGGGTAGATCCACCTGGTAATAGTCAGCTTATTTGATGATTAAACCAAAGTGTAAACACACTTGGCCTCTGAAAAGATTAAATCCCAGGGAAATAAATCATGAAACCTGCATCCTGAGTGAGAATGAGTCCTGTATTAAGCCTATGAGGAATCTTGTGATTCTGATCCCTTCTCAGACTAAGGAATGAGTGTGAGGGAAAAACCTACGTGTTTATTTCCAGGGAGCCTGGAAGTGTATGGCACTCTTGGAAGTCCTAGACTATTAACCATTTCTTTCTCCTTTGATAACTGTGTCATAGATTCCAAGCCCAGAAAGGACTGTTGTGATCATCCAGTGTCATTTCCTGTATAGCCCAGGCCAAAGAACTCCCCCAAAATAATTCCTAGAGCAGAGTTTTTTGAAAAACATCCAATATTAATTTTAAAATTGTCAGTGATCCACCCAAACCTTCACTTGTTCCAGTGGTTAATTACCCTCACTGTCAAAAATGAGCACCTTATTTCCAGTCTGTGCAGATTCCTGCTTGTTCTAGTTACAGTGCATCCTCGCTATAACGCCCTTCACAATAGTAGCAAACCTCGCCCCTGGATCCCGCCTCAAGTGGGCAGGGGCAGAGAGCTCCTCTGACTCCAGGGCCCTGGTGGTGGCTATACCGAACAAATGGCTTGGATCCCCAGGAATTGGTTATAGTGAGGGTGTACTGTATTTCCCCCACTTGCAATAACAATCTAACAACAGTTACTAGTAAGTAAATGTCCTTTACCTCGACTCTTCTTTCGACCCTTCAGGCTGTTGCGATAGAAGAGCGGCGGATCCAGAGCTGCATGCACTTCATGACCCTGAAGAAACTCAATCGTTTGGCTCATATTCGACTAAAGAAGGGGAGAGATCAAACCCATGAGGTAGAGTGAAGGCCAGAGCCTGAAAGGGATATTACCTGGAATGGCAGAGAGGTTAAGGAGGCAATATAATCCTTGCCTCTCAGGAATTTTTGGGGGGCAGGGGAAGTGACTGTCCAGTACTTTAGTATGCACTGGATTAGATCCCCTGATCTTGGAGTTAGAGGCTTACAGGGAAACTGTATTGCCGTGAAGCAGATGCTCTAATAACTATAATGAATGACGAAGCAGCATCACACTTTTAATGTCTCAGATGTGATTACCAGTCAAGAAGCTGCTATTGTTCTTATGTGCAGCAGGGCTGAGAAGAAAATAGTGCCTAGCTCTTGTATAGAACTTTGCATCGATAGATCTCAAAGCCCTTTACAAAGGAAGTGTGAATATCCCCCATTTATCTCCATTGTATGGGTGGGAGAAATGACAGGCCCCAGGTTACTCAGCAGAGCTGGTTATAGACCCCAGGGCTCTCTCAAGTACCAGTCTTTGCTGCGCTGCGTTTTCTCCCTCCTGTTCTATCTGGAGATCCTGCTTGGAAGCGTCTGTGTCGGTACAGTCAGACCACTCACAATGAGGGAGAGAGAGACGCAGTGATGAGTGTTGCTGAAAACTCTATACTCGTGATCTTATCTAGTCTTACTCAAACATGGAGTGAGCTAAGAAGCTGTGTTCCTGCTGATCAGTGCAGCCACTTCCCCAGAACATGGCCTGGCCTGTCCCTTGCTCCTGCAGTGAAGTTTAAATACAATTCTTCTTTTATTTTTAATGTGGAGAATCAAGTTGCTTATTCATATTCCAGATTTCTGTATGGATCAAAATCCTCTCTCTGGTTATTTCTAGTGCACCATTACCATAGCACCAGTAATTTTCATCTTGATAGTATCTCACGTCAAATTTGATTTGGTTCTCACCGCTCATGTCCTGATCTCCTCACTAATAATGAGCTCAAGACCATTTTATACAGGTTGGTGGAAGGGTGCTAGTCATGTCCATGATGCCTACTGGGTTTCACCATCGCCACCCCTTAAAAGATGCCATTTCCAAATGGCAGCCCTTGCTCTCTGGGCGTGTGTTGGGCACATTGCTCTGTTAATTCTGGCTTTATCTGCACTGCGGCTCACGCTCATCTGATCCCATCCTTCTTTCAGGCAAAGCAGAAGGTAGATGCCTATCACCTGCAGCTCCAGAACCTGCTGTACGAGGTGATGCATCTGCAGAAGGAAATCACCAAATGCCTGGAGTTTAAGTGAGTACAGCAAGGGAGAAGGAGGCTGGAACTTGGGCTGCACGTGTCAGAAGCAAGGGGGCTTAGGGAGGATACGATGCCTCGACTCACAACTGTCTAGGGACAGTTACTGAAGGATTGTGAGGATCCTGAATGTCACCAGTTTAGGGCTGAGAATCTGGCATGCCATGTGGGTATCCTGGAGGTTCCTAGGTGAATGGAAGGAGATGTTGATGCATAGGGAAGAGTCAAGGGCATTCTGGATAAATACTGCGAGGTTTCTTATAGGGATCATGCTGGCCTAGGGGAGTTTTCTTTGGATCAGCCTCTAAAATGATTAACTGAACTGCTGCAGTTTAGTTATTCCAGAGCTGAGCCTTCCACAGTCAGGTCTGTGAGCTGTCCCTAGGCTGACTCCTCAGTAAGCCACAGGACACACACCCATGCAGGGAAGATGTTGCCAATATCCAGGAAAGGCATGATCCTGTTCAGACACAAACCAGATACTCAATGGGAACTCTTGCCATTTTACTCTCTGGGACCATAGTCACTCATGTTGCAAAGTGGTCTCCTAATCGAAAAACAGATAGTGCGTGCTGCTGTTCGGAGATCGCTGATGATGGATCACCTTGCACTGGGATTCCCCAGACTGATCCCTTCTCCCTCTCTGCAGGTCAAAACATGAGGAGATTGAGCTAGTGAGTGTGGATGAGTTTTACAAAGAGGCTCCCCCAGAAATCAGCAAGCCCAACATCACCCTCAATGAGCCCCACCAACAGACCCTGGCCCGCCTTGACTGGGAGCTGGAGCAGCGCAAAAGGTGAGCCAGCCAACCATCAGACCAATGTTCAGATCAGTTCTGTGTCTACCTGGCACCAAGCATTTGCTGGTGTATATATCACAGCCCAGGGACATGCTCTTTTAAAATAACTTCTTGTATTATACTTGTCAGTCACTAAATGAAACAGTAACAACATGCGACTAAGTGGGTTTCTGCCCATGAAAACTTATGCCCAAATAAATTTGTTAGTCTTTAAGGTGCCACAGAACTCTCGCTGTTTTAGTAACAACATAGATGGGCCTGTCTCTCAGAACTGTTTCTACCATACAGTAGTTTCTAGTTTATTTCTAACAGTTTCTCAGTTGAGAGTGTCTTCTTTCATGTGACTAATTCAAGGGACCCAAAGCTGGGCCCTGGTCTTTCTCCAGAGGAGCAGCATCCCTTGTTTCACTGGAGTAAGCCGTGAAGAGTGTAATTCTGCATTTTGAAAGCATCAGAGCTTTCAGACGAGTGTGAGAGATGCCTAGTCAGCAACTCTAATTCCCATTCCCTCAAATTCAAAGGAAGGGGAGGTATATGTTATGATGACTATGACTCTATGATGTCATTGATCCTGGCATCCCCATATAGAACCGGGCTTTTTAACCAAGGCCACTTGTTAACATCAGTGACTCTGGCGGCTGGTTCTTGTAGCAAGGAGTGGGGCCATGGTGGCTGTGCATAGGTCTGAGCAGCTGTGCACCTGTGAAACCCCGTGTCCAGGAGACTGACTGTGGAACGGGCACGTGATCCTGCACTAGATGGGGGATTGCCTTAGTCTTTTTGGTGCGGTTGATCAGGCAGCAAACCTTCATGGAAAGAAGAGACACGTGACACTTGGCCTGGCATAAAGAACTCCTGGCAAGTCCATGGCTGTGAATTTGTGCTAATTGCACACATTAGATGTACCACTGGGGGGAGCTGAGAGCATGCAATTCTTTATCCGGTTTTTGTCCATTGCTGCATTCCAAAGGGTCATTAACAGGGCCCCAGCCATGATCAATCCAAACTCATCAATCAATTGATGACCTCAGGAGGAGCATCCTGCCAAAGGATTGCTTTAGTGTCCCACTAAAAATGTCTGCACGTTGGAAACTGTCTGAAAAGCAAAGAGCCGGGGTGAGATTTTCCCATAAAAGTGAATGGAAGTTGTGTGGTTAAATCATGAGTCACCTATGCAAATCCTAACCTCAGTGCCTATAGTGTTCATGGTCTCTTTCTCCTTACATGGCAACTCTAACATTGTGGGATGTAGTCTCTTGAACTAGCTTAAAAAGTAGGTTTTATTTCTATAACTCTTCTGAATGGAAGCTCTGTGGTTTTTCCATTTCTGCGTTATCCAGTCAGTCTCCCCATCACATGACACCCTGCGATATTTATGGCTGTGCTCTCTATATAAAGCTCTATTCCTCAGTGAGGGTCTCTGTAAAGGTGGCATTGCGGGTTCCATGTTTGTCTCAGCAGTTCCATTTCAAACAGCCTTAGCCTTTCTGTCAAAACTGCTGTTCCAATGGAAAATTCAGTTTTTGAGAAAACAGAATTTTTCACAAAAAGTGCCTGCTTTTCGTTGGAAACTTGGATTTGTTTGGGCCAGGCCCCCAGCTGGACTTCATCTGTCATGGTGCAAGGTGGCCCGGCAACTGCTATGATGCAGCCATCCCTCTTCAAGAGGGGAGACCATGGTGCATGATGGAAGATGTAGTCCAATCAAGAAACCTACATAAAGCAGAATGGGAGCATCAGGCACCCAAACTACAACTCCCATTAGGCGCTGTGATAGCATTTCCAAAACAAAATATTTTAATTTTCAGGCATTCCATGTTTTGATGAGAAAAAAAATCCCAGGGAGTAAGAACCTTTTTGTGAGCAGCAATAATCCTCAGTTTGCAATTAAAAATGGGGTCTTTTTTCCAACTTTTGGGCTTTGAGAGTCAAGAGGAAAGGATCTTTAGGCCAAATAAGTCTGTCAGTGACATATGAAACACCACTGTCTTCCAGGGGTTTGCACGGCTATTACTGATAGGCACTTAATAAAAATTAAAAAACAAAAATGCTTCTGACAACGGCACAAGATGGAAAAGACTCTCCTGTTGCTGTTTTGGTTTTTCAGGGCTAATAGATGCAACAAAGCAGAATGAATGTCCTTTGTTGCTAAAGTCAGCAGGTGAGGTTCTGATACGGGAGTGGATCTGGTGAGTAAGGAGAGAGAATCGTCTGTCATCACTTCATAGAGTAGAGCAGCACTTGGAGTATGTTGCTGAGTTTACTAAATGGCACCTTTACTCTTCAGGCTTCTCAAGTAGCTTCTTCTCAGTTTTATTTTCATAAATTCCAAGGCCAAAAGGGACCAGCCTGTCAGAAATGGACTTTACCACCTGCTTTGGACTGCTTCCACAGGCAACCGACCCTGAGAAGACCCGTGTAGAGATCCTACCTCTTAACAGTTTCATGCTCTCTCTTTTCAGAGTTCTTTTCAACTTTTCCAGTTTTCCTGCTTTGCTAAGTTTCTCACTGTCTGTCTGCTCTTTCCCTTGGGTTTTAACGACTTCTACATTTATCACATCACTTCAGAGGCGACAGCAAGGTTGGATATTGACCGAAACAGGCTCTGAAGTGACTTGAAAGCCTAGAGTGAGCGATCTTGGCTTGGGAGCCCCTGGCCCTGGAATCGGGGAGCCTGGGTCTCGAGGTTTGGAAATGCACCAAGAAGAAGCAGGGAGTCGGATCTGTGACGTGCTGCTTTAACTGCCTTTCTCTTGCGCAGGCTGGCCCAGAAGTATAAGGAGTGTCTGGCCAACAAAGAGAAGATCCTGAAGGAGATAGACGTGAAGAAGGAATATCTGAGCAGCCTCCAGCCCCGGCTCAACAGCATCATGCAGGTACTTCCTAGGCTTAATCCAGCCCTGCTCTTCGTCTGGAGACAGGCTGCTGGCAGTGAGACGCTAGGTGGATCGGAGTCCTCTCTGCTGGCCTTGCCTGTGCTGCCCTCTAGCCCTCAGCTGTGGGAGGTGGAGTATCGTGTCCAGTTTGGGGCCCCCACTACAGGAAGGATGTGGAGAAGTTGGAGAGAGTCCAGCGGAGGGCAACAAAAATGATGAGGGGGCTGGAGCACAAGACGTATGAGGAGAAGCTGAGGGAACTCGGCTTGTTTAGTCTGCAGAAGAGAAGAATGGGATGGGATTTGATAGCAGCCTTTAACTAACTGAAAGGGGGTTCCAGGGAGGATGGAGCTAGGCTGTTCTCAGTGGTGGCAGATGACAGAACTAGGAGGAATGGTCTCAAGTTGCAGTGGGGGAGGTCTAGGTTGGATATTAGGAAAAAGTTTTTCCCTAGGAGGGTGGTGAAGCACTGGGATGGGTTACCTAGGGGGCATCTCCATCTTTAGAGGTTTTTAATCTGTGGCTTGACAAAGCCCTGGCTGGGATGATTTAGCTGAGGATAGTCCTGCTTTGAGCAGGGGGTTGGACTAGACACCTCCTGAGGGGCCACGGAGGTTTTTCGCCTTCCTCTGCAGCATGGGGCATGGGTCGCTTGCTGGTGGATTCCCTGCAGCTTGAGGTCTTCAAATCTCACTTTTGAGGATTTCAATAACTCAGTCATGGGTTCGGGGTTGTTATAAATGTGTATGGGTAGGGTTTTGTGGCCTGCCTTGTGCGGGAGGTCAGACTAGATGATCATATTGGTCCCTTCTGACCTATGAGTCTATGAGGTCCCTTCCAGCTCTAATACTCTATGATTGTGAGTGCTTGGTGGCAGGCTGGCTCTATCCCACAACAGGGAAGTTAGGGCACTGGGAGCATGGGGGGAGGCTGTTTGGCAGTGTTGGAACTGCTCCCTGCTGCTTTTCCTGCACTTCCCGGCCCTCGTGGGGCGAGGGTTTCCTGTCGAAGCTCATTGGTTGTGTGGCGGCCCCTGCCGAGGTCCTGGCAGAAGGCTTGTTAAAAGGGACAGTCTATGGAGAGCAATCCATGGCTTCATCCCCTTGAATCAGACTTGGCTGGGAAGAGCAGGCGAAGGGCTCTCTTCCATCTGCAGAGCCAGTTGGCCTCTCGCTAAGGAGAACTGAGCTTCCCTATGGAGCCCATCAGTGTTACTTCTTCTGGCTGCTGCTGAACTCCCCAAGGAATCTGCTCTGCCCACTGAGTTGTGTACGCTCCTGGCATGGGTGCCAGGTCTCCTACTGTGCAGCATAGAGTACAGACCACGAAGTGACTGGACAGTAGCAAAGAATTCCAGTGCCAACAGCGTGTGTGTGATTGTGTCCCTCCAGGCCTCCCTCCCTGTCCAGGAGTATCTCTTCATGCCTTTCGACCAGGCGCACAAGCAGTACGAGACGGCTAGACACTTGCCACCACCTCTGTATGTTCTCTTTGTCCAAGCCAATGCCTATGGTCAGGCCTGTGGTAAGTATCCGTGGTGAGGGAGGTGCGCACGAAGGAGGCTGAGACAACCTTTGTCTGTGTCATTGAAAGCTGTGATCTGAAGGGGAGCAGGGGAGTCCGTCCTTCATGGGGCCAAATTTCACAGCTGCCTGCAGAAAAACCTGCTGCTGTGAGACTCTTAGACGACTCGGCTTCATCCGATCCACTCTGCCTCTGCTGCTTCCACATGCCCCTGCGTAGCTCCGCCCCTGCTGCTGCTCTCTGGCCGCAGCCGGGGAGCCAGCCTGAGGCAGCAGCATCATTTGAGAACCTAATTCCTTCGGCTGCTGCAGTTGAATCCCTTCCCCCCTCCCCCGGAAGAATTGCTGAGAGAGCTTTTTTCAAACTCTGCCCCCTCCGTCTCTGGGTCTCCGTCTCCCACTCAAGGTCACCAAGGATTGTGGGCTCTGCACCAGTGCCAGCATCCTGGCTCAGATATGTGAACAGCCCCCTCAGGAGGGGGTAGCACTCCACACTTCAGTCTGTTCAGAAAGGGTGTGTCAAAGGCCGTGTCTGTGCTGTTGGGACAATGGCAGCAAAGCCCTGCGGGTGCAGTTATGCAGCTGCGCCAGATGCAGCTGACCTAAGGGGTTTTCCATTGGGGCAGGAACACCAGCACTGCAAGCAATGGTAACTAGCTTGATGGAAGCATTCTTCTGTCAGCCTAGCTGTGTCTACACTGTAAATTAGGTCAGCAGAGCTGCAGCACTCTGGGGAATGGATGTTTCATGCCCCAGAATGAGTATCTGTGTAGACCTAAGTTTGAAATGCAGACCAGGCCTTACTGCTCAGTGTGTATGGCGAGGGTTAGCTCCTGGAGTGGGACAAAACCGTAACTCTTGTCAGGGAGACGTGGTCCAGGGCAGAACCTTGAAATTGACATGGCCCCCATCCCTTGTGTGGCTCGTGTGCAGTGAGGAGGTGATCCAGCCCCGCATGTCCTCTGTCAAAGCACATGGATGGGCAGCTCCCAGGCAAGTCCTGGCTAATGCCCTCTGCACTGACGGGAGCTCCATGCGTTCCTGTAACTTCATCTGCCAGAGTTCAAGGGTCCCCTTCCCTGCTGGCAAATTTGCTGTCACTGAGACCTGTTCAGCTGCCATCTGCCTCTCAACACACACAGCTATGGGCTAGCACTGCTTTTTCTCACTCTCCCTCTCCTCCTTCCCATCCTTTTTCTGGCCCACCCCGTTAGCTAACATGAAACTCTCTTCCTGGTCTGTAGGCAGGGGTGTACCTTTCATTTCTTGGGTCTGAGACCTGCCAGAAGCCCCCTTAGCATCAGAAGGTTGTTTGTAAAATAACCAAATCCTGATCCCAGGTAGAGCCTCCTAGAGCCCAGCAGGGCATATTGTGGATCCCCAGCGTATCCTCTGGCCCTCTCTGTGCAGATCTAATGCTCTGTGCAGTGCTTGGATACTCTGGTGATGAGCACCCTGGAAAACCCTAAACCAATCCCATAGCTGAGCACCTGGGGCTGAGACTATTTAGGGATTGCCAGACTAGATTGGACCTGAGGCCTGTCTAGCCCTGTCTCCAAGAGTGGCCAGCACCAGCTGCTTCCGCCGAAGATGTAGGAACCGTGCAGTAGCAGATGTGGGTTAATATGCCCCCATATTAGGTCTCATTCGGCTCTCAGATAGTTATGTCCTGAAGCGCCCAAGGTCGTCATTCATGTAACTGGTAATTCTTGTTACTCATGTACATGCCCCGTCCCTTTTTTTTACTCTTGCCAAGTTCTTGGCTTCAACGACTTCCAGTGGCGGAGAGTTCCGCGGTCTAATTAAATGTTGTGTGTAAAAGAATGTCCTTTTGATCAGTTTTGAATTGTTCTTTCTACTCACTCATTCCAGCTGCTGACATGCAGAGATGTGCATCCCAAACGCTGCTGGCCAGCTTTCATCTCCAGTTCCTCTTTTGTCTTGCGATGGCTCATTTCGGGCTCCTCAGCCCAGACGCACTTACTTGTTGCAGCAATGAGCCTGTTGCATTGCACAAAATCCAGTTATGGCAGGATCATGACCCATCTGGTGTTTTGTCCTGGCAGAGGGGATACCTGCATTTTGAGAACAGGGCTTATTTGTGGGGGGTAACGTACTTGATGAAGTAAAATCTTTAACCATGTGAAACAATAATCGGAGTGGGAAATTTGTGCTCCCCCTCACACCACAATGTCACTTGAGTGTCATTCTTGCTGCCGCACCTGTGGCGAGGCACAGAGCATTGGATGGGAGTCTGCTGATCTCACCGCAGCTTACAAACAAAATGTCTTGCCTCTCAGCAGCACAGTTGGTGACGCTGCAGATTCACATCAGCTGCCCACCAGGTACTGAATCTCTTGACAAGCTCTTTGGCATCTTTGCGTCCAAGCTCGATGCCTCTCCAGGTGGCCGGCAGCGTAGCCTTCCCTTCAACTGTCCCACCTTGAGACATGTTGAATGGCCCTTTGCCTTCCACAGATAAGAAGCTGGCCGTGGCAATTGAAGGGAGTGTGGAAGAAGCCAAAGCCCTCTACAAGCCACCAGAGGACTCCCAAGGTAGGTTACGGCTTGGGGTCCGAGTCTGGGAGCTGGAAGCTGATAAAGGTGGGATGGTGGCGAAAGGATCTGAGGAGCAGAGCAGCTCCTTGGCCGGGCCAATAAGAGCTCAGTAACTCTCACTGTGCAGTGGCTGCTTAAACAGCCATAGCACCTCCTGAAGAGATGAGCTGAAAGCAGGAGAGGTCCAGCGCGGATGACTGTTAGCAAGAGTCCCTCCAGCCTGGGGGATTTGGGTAATGTAGGGGCTGGAAAGGGACCAAAAGGCAGGTAACGTGTTAAGGCCTCAGCTCTGCTAAGTGCCTGTTTGTGGGGCACTAGTGTCTTCCCAGGCAGTGCTGGTGCTTCTAGGAATAACACGGCTGTGCGGAGACCGCAGCTCCTTGGTGAGTGTAGCGCTAGGGTGCCTCCCTCCCACTGCACTGTTTGGACAGTGTCTCAGATGGCTTCTTTTGCGTGGTTCTTACTTATCCCTCTCTTTGAATGTGCAGATGACGAGAGCGATTCCGATGCCGAAGAGGAGCAGACGACGGTAAGGGACTAGCACAGCTGCAGTATTGACATTCTGGGGCATGCTCTAACATAGCCTCTGCCAGCAAAGCGTTGGATAGAGCTTTGAGTGGGGGGCTGACTGAAGCTGGGGTTCTCTTCCTTGCTCTGCCACTGATCTGACGTGTGACCTTGAGCAAGTCACTTCTCTGCACCTCAACATGCCCATCTGTAAAACAGGAACAACGATGCCTCCTGTCACTGATCCACAGAGTCAGTCTGCACCCAGTCCCAGGGGAGTGACCTCTTTAATGCAGCAGGCCCCATTGACCCTCACAGCTCCACAGGGCAGGCCCGTGGCCTCCACCACCCCAAACTGGGCCTTTAGGCGCCTGCAGTCCCTGACTCTTTCCATGACTCCCTGGAGCAAATCCAGGCAAGACAGACTCCTGCAGGAGGGTTATCCTGGACTCTAGAGTATTTGCAAGGATGCAAGGCAGCCTTTCCAAAAGAAGGAAACAGTTTATTAGGCACCTGGCCTACAGAGTCAGAAAGTCCTTTGGTTAGCACAAGGGTGTGCATGTGGATTGATTTAAATCCGCACTATGAATCGTGATTGAAATCACCAAGAGGAAAGCCTCATGTACCGCATTGATTGTAATCTGCTTTTCCATTCATACTTCAGTGATTTTATAAAGAAAGGTACAATTTCATTGGTTCATATAACTATTAAAACATGTTGATTTACAACTAAATAGAGCCTTTACGCTAGATTTTGTATATCTTTTTGCTATCTAGGGGGATAAACTGTATTATTTATTTAAGTTATTTTATTTTATTTTTAATAAAATATTTTATATTTTATATTTATATTTTATATTTATTTATAAGTAATTTTATTTTAAGTATTATTTATTTAAGTAATTATATATCTTAATATTTTCAGATTATTATTAATTGTACCTTTTAGTATGTTAGAAAATGGTGAATGGTATATTGCTTATTTACTAGGTAATTAAGTTTTGGCTCGTGATTTGTGTCAAGCTGCATTAGGATGGTAACTGGAGTTTAATTAAACATGCAAAACAGTATTTATAAGATTGGTTTGTTTAATAAAAACAAATCTTTAAATATTTTGGATACATAAACTTCTCTTATCAAAACATGTTTCACATTTACAACTAAACAGGGATTAGCTGTAGTCAATTAAATGTAGAATTAAACTGATTATTTCAGGTCAGCCTGGGAAGATTTTCAAATCTGTCTATGTGAAAGTGACTGAAGCTTGAGTTCCTACTCACTTATTAAATCTCATGAAATGAGAGAGTTTCCTAAGTCACTTGGGCTGTCCTTCAGACGTTTAAAATGACTGGATTTCACTTCTCGTTTTTGTTCATTTTAAACAGGTTTACTTTTAAAAAGAAAAACTTACTATAATTTCAATAACAAAATAAAAAACATCTGATTTTAGATGCTATCTGATTTAAAAAACAACAACAAAAACATCTACAAAACCCCACTGATTTTTTTTATCTGCTCTGATATGAGAAGCAAAGGTTAGGATACCAATGCTGCTATCTGTCCCTTTCTCCTTAGACCCCGGTGTGTGGGGCCTGGTCTGCACTGCCAGCGAAATCCAGTGGCAGTCGATAGGAGTTATGCAAGCTACATAGGGTAGTCTGCGTAACTCCCGTGGACTTCGTAACTTCCCTTTAGTGCACCATCTCCACTTGCTGTGCAGACGGGAAATGCGTTCCTGTCGGCACAGCACTATGCTTTTTGGGGAGGAGGTTATATTAGATCAACTTCTGGATCAACTGAGTGTGTCTTCTCTGCCACTCGATCAGTCCAGATAAACTTGTCACTGCCTGAGTGGGTCTGTCTGTCTCTCCAAAGGCCAGCTCTTAACCCAGTCATCTGACACCTTTCCCCTTTGCTCTCCAGCTTGAGGCCTTTGTTCGGCCCTTCCCTGTGGAGTTGGTTGCTAGGTGTGAATATCCTGCCCATTGGGGTTCCCATTGCCTTTCCAGATCCTTCATTGATATGGGTCAGTTTCAGCCAGTCCCAAATGAAACCCATTCATACCGCCCAGAGAGCTTGGTGACCTAACACCTCATATCCCCTCCTGTGCCCCAAGAGCATCTTTTTAACCCTTTATACTACATGCATAGCAATGCAAAGCACAGGGGGAAACTGAGGCAGCCATAGGAATAATAAACATAGTTCCAAACTTCTCCCTTAGTCACACCTCCCCAGAAGGGAATGCAAGGGTTAATGTCTGCAGAGCCTTTTAGTGGGCCTGTTTTCAAAGGCAGTGGTGGTTGAGCACCAAACTGCCCTAAGTGCCTTTGAAAATCCCATCCTAGGACTGCTAGGTATGTGCCAAGCATTGCTCATAGGTGGCTCTGGCAGGGTTCAGGTTCTCAGTGCTTCAGGACAAGGTGCACACGGGGCATGGGCAGTCAGGCATGCAGATGATATCATAGAGAGGACTCAGCAAATCCTGAGATCTGACCCCAGTTCCCCTCTGTGGACTTGGCAAGGCACAGCTCTGTGCCTTAGTCTCCCCATCTGTGAATTCCCTACCCCGCACCCGGATGCTGCATGGAGTGGTTCTAACTAACGTACTGGGTAAGCCATTTGCCAGTGCTGAGCGCGTCGCCAGGGACGAGGAGGGGTGTGACGTTTTCAGATGCTGACATTCTGCTTTCCCCTGCTGCAGAAGCGTCGCCGCCCCACGCTGGGGGTGCAGCTGGACGACAAGCGCAAGGAGATGCTGAAGAGACACCCACTGTCTGTTACCATAGACCTCAAGTGCAAAGGTACGAGGGCCTTAGACGCCGAGAGTCAGGTTCTGATCTCGGTGTCAATCCATTGACTTCAGCTGACCCGCGGGATTTACGCCAGCCCCGAGATCAGAATGTGGCCCCAAGAGTTGAGTGTCAAAGATCTGCCTTTCTGCGTAGCTGAGGGATGTGTCACACAAGAGGTGCGGGGCCCCCCCCCCACGACCCTCAGAAGCCCCCCGGTGACCCTCAGGATTTCCCAAGCTGTGGGATTGGTGATGTTGCCAGAGCTGCCTCGCTATGCTCCCCCTGCACGTCAGTTCACCTGGGTCACTGCCTCCCTCATCTCATGATTTCTAGCTTAGATTTGTACATGGCTCCCCCCATTTGGTGTCCGTGTCTAAATCTGGCCAGTCGGAGGCAGCAGCCACACAAACCAGTGAAAGTGTTCGTGGGGTTCTGCTCCTCTTGATTGTCGGCTTCCTTTCTCTATCCTGCTCCTTTGTCCCCACGAATCACTTTTCTTCCCATGCCCATCACAAATGTCATTGCGCAGACGATAGCGTGCTCCACCTGATCTTCTTCTACCTGATGAACCTCAATGTCATGACTGTGAAAACCAAGGTGACCACTGCTGCGGAGATGACCACGCCCATCAGCGCTGGGTAAGCCGAGCACACAGAGGTGTCAAGGCCGATTTTGTTCCCAGTCCCTGCGTTGGGGTTGGAATTTGTCTGGCACTGATCTCTCACTGCAGACGAGCTGCTGGCTCAAAGTGACCTGTAGGGGTACGTGCCAAGCGCCTCACGTGACAGAGCTCGAATGGCTTTGAGCACAGCAGAGCAGTTAGCAGGGCTGCTGTTCCCTGACTTCTAAAGAGCAGAGTTGGGCCTGAGAGGGGAGAGCTGTTGTGTGAGACTCTTCCCCTGCTTACATGATACCATCTACTTTCAGCTGAAATGCTGCCTGTGTTTCTCCTTCTGCCTCAGCTCAGGCAGCCCACGAGAGCTTGTTGGTAGCTTTATCTCTGCAGGCCTAGGTCAGGCAGAGGAGGAGGATCCCAGCAGGGAGAGCTGTAGACGTCACATTGCTCATGCAGCGACCTTCCCTTCAGCAAGGGGGCCCTGTCCCACGCCCCTCTGTCAGCCAGCCGCCATGGCGCTGCAGCTGCTCACTGGGCTCCAGTCCTCCCCAGGGGGCTGAGCTGTCAGACAGAGACAGAACCCTTCTCTAATCTGCAGGGAGACGGATCTGGGAAAAGGGAGACGGTCATGTGGGTTTGATCATTGGGAAAATAACTGGCATGTGTTGGAGTAAAATCTCCCTGTGGCGTGCCGAGCGCGACTGCTGCTGCAGCCAGCGGGCCCCAGTCGACAGGTTAGCGTCCAGGCAGAGGAGGAGCTGGGCATCTCATCTGTTTGTTGCATTTAATTACCGTCTTGCAGATGAATAGTTTCTTCCCTTCCCCATGCCTGTGTCTGGCTTTCTCCTCCACCTCCTTGCTCTGTAGCTCACCTGGCTGTGGATAATGCCGTGTCTCCAGCAGGCCCAGACCCATCCTAGTCTGATTAATGGGAGAACTGGGCTGAAACTGCAGCTGCAGAAACCTGCCCTGGACATGCATTCAGCAGAAAATGCCCAGTGCAGAAGGCGCTCTGGGTTAGATGGGAAGTGGGGGCAGCTTGTGTGTGCACCTCATGGCTGTGCTTCCTCATGGCAGTGGACAGGTCTCCTAGCTTGGAGTGTCCTCCATGGCAGTGCCCCCTTGCCAGCCATGTGTGGGGAGGAGGGGCGCCCCCCCTCGCTGGCCAGTGTGTGTGGGGGTGGGGTTTGCTGCATGGTGGTGCTCCCCTCCCTGGCTGGGGAGTGGCGATGCTCACGCACAGCAGGACCCCCGCTTGCTGGCCAGTGTGTGGGGGGCGAGGTGGGGGTTCCTTTCCTTCTCCCCGCTGGCCTGAGAGATGCGTTCCTGTGCGGCAAACACTTCCTCTTCTGGACTTGCAGTTGGCACCAGGCTGCCTGCAACTCTCCCTGCTGGGTCCTTTGTCCCAGGCAGCTGCCCTTTGCCAGCTTGCCCCTCATCCCGGGTGCTTTGCAGCAAGTCTGTGTTCTGCAGCAGGAGCCTTGGACTCCCAGGGCATGGTGCAGATTCTATGGCGAGTGCAGACACCCTGCAAACGAAGGTTTCCATTGCACAAAATGTGACCATGCCTGGTGTGGCCAGCCAGCTGTGCCTCGTCTGTTGGGCGATCAGCAGCCGGTTATTTTACACCGACCCTGCAGTTTGTTTTCAACAGGCCACAGATTGCCCATCGTTAGGTTTCAGAGTCACCCTTTTGGATGGCTTGACATAGCTCAACCCTCTACCTGTGGTTCCAGGCTCCCACAAACTTGGCACATCAGACCATTGGGTTACACTCAGGTCGTGTTTTCCAAGTCAGTTACAGCCAGGCGGGGGCAGACAGCCTCCAGGAAAAGGAAATTCTGGAGCAAGGGGTGAAATCTGTCGCTGTGGGGCCCTATTTGTGATGCACCTCATCCGTGGCCAGGAGACTGCTCTTAATGGTCTCTAAGCACTGGCATTTTGGAAACTGGCTAACTGTGGCCTCCCCTCCTCCCAGAGACTTGCTGTCCCCAGGCTCCCTTCTGAACTGCCTGTATCCTGGCGATCACGGGAAGAGAACTCCAAATCCAGCCAACCAGTTCCAGTTCGATAAAGTTGGGTGAGTTCGCTGCATGGCTGCCCCAGCCGTTTGTTCTGTCCAGCACCAGCAGGCGGGGCAGCGTAGAGCAGGATACCAGGGTGCTTGTGCCCTTCCCGTCTCGGTGTGGGAGCTGGAAGGGCTTATCCCTCCCATGTGCACTGGGATGAAGCTTTCTGGCCTCAGGCAGGCTCTCAATGGCAATATACTCCACTAAGGATGCGGCTGCTGCTTCCAGACCGACTGAGTGAGGTGCTGGCTCCTGCTTAATGGAAGCCTTGTTTAGCTGGGAAATGAATGTGGATACCTGGAGTTTGGGACGCAAATGCCTGCCCAATTGGTTGTGTGGGGCTGTATTAGGAGCCCCCGGAGTCGTTCTGTTGGTTGCGGGAGCAGGGGGGTGGGGGAGAGGCTGCCGATGGAGATGGGTCCATCTGCTGCCTCAGGCACAGCAGGCCGGGCTCACACGCATCGGGGGGGCCCCCTGTGACACTGAGATTTTCCTTTTGTCTCCTTAGCATCCTGACCCTGAGTGATTATGTGGCAGAGCTGGGGCACCCCTACGTGTGGGTGCAGAAGCTGGGTGGTCTGCATTTCCCCAAAGATCAGCCTCAGGTATGGCTGAGGCATGCCGCTGGAAAGCAAAGCCCTCGTGATGGAAAGTGTTTCCTGCTAGGCTGTCGTCACCCCGGGTCTCTCACTTGGGGTCACAAGCCAACAGCTGCTGTTCTTCTAGGCTCCAAAGCCCTGGTGCAGCCAGCACTGGTGGCCGCTGCAGTGTCGCATGGCAGTCGTTCCTGAGCTCAGGAGTCGAGCCTCGCCTTTAGGGCTGAATTGGGGCAGGGCTAGGCTGGTATTTCCAGAGTCTGGCTCTGCCATGGCCCAGCCCTGTTAGGTTGGTGAGAGCTAAATCTAGCTCCCCTTCCCAGTGCGTGTTACTGCCCTGCAGGCTGATGAGAGGGGATGAGCATGTCCCAGGGAGTAAGCCGAGCTGTATTTCACGCCTTTGCTCCCAGAGGGAGACGTATTTTCCCAGGATGCTTTGTACTACGGTCAAGGGACTCCAGTACCACTGGCTGTTGGCCCCTGCTCATGGGGGAGGAGGGAAAGCCTGGCTCTGCTGATCACAGCCCTTCCTGTCTGCAGCACACAGTGAGCGCCGATAACTCGCTGAGTGCCAGCCACATGGAGATGACTATGAAGCTGCTCAGGACGAGGCTGCAGTCCCGCCTGGCTCTCCACAAGCAGTTTGCTTCACTTGGTAAGGACACCACATCCTCCCAGTGGGCTCCCTCCTTCCTGAGCATAGGACATTGGCCCTCAGAGGGACCTCACATGCTCCCTTGTCCTTCCTGCAAACAAAGTGCGTGGCTCCTGCTTTCAGAGCAGGAGAGCAAGACTCTGGTCCCAGCAGCGATTGTCTCTGACCCTCCCTGCTGTGGAGCTGTGCTCGCAGTGGCTCTGTACCAATGGCCCTGTGAATCTCTCCCAACTGCCAGATCAAAAGGCCCGCGTGCCCCATGGAAGATGTGTTTAACTCGCCAGTGCTGCATGTTCCACCTGGCTGCAGAAACTCCAGCTGTTCTTTCTGCCTTTGGCACTGTCACCCGCAGGAAAGGCTCGGCAGACAGGGAGGAGCTGGCAGTTTTACTGCTAATGCATCAGGCAGGCTTTGCTCCCCCGTGGTCTCTCCCAGTAGCTGGGCTGGCTCCTGTGGGCTGCTTTCACTCGCCCCCTAATGCCAGGCTGGGATAGCTCGATACGTGGAGGGAGCTGAACCACTCGCATTGCGGCCTGCACGATGCTGAAGTTTCTCCTATCCATGTGCAGACCTCCCCGACGCTGCCCAGCCTAGGGGCTTTGATGGGGTCACAGCACAGGTTGGTGAGGCTGCCGGATGTGCTCAGCGCACCCCTCTATTCAGTGGCTATGGACATCAACCTAAATTAAGAGGCCCCTGGCCTTCAGTTCTGACTGCACCTGAGCTGCTACTCACCCCCATTGTGTCTTGGTCGTCCCAGACAATGTTAGTGGGGCTGGATCCCGCCCGTGGGTTTTCAGAGCTGTTCAGCTGGCGTTGTCGTTGGTTTCAGAGCATGGCATCGTACCAGTCTCCAGTGAGTGCCAGCATCTCTTCCCGTCCAAGGTCGTGTCGCGCCTGGTGAAGTGGGCTGCGCTTCCCTATGAGGATTACCTGGTAGGTGCAGCACCGGGGCAAGAGACCAGCTTCCACTCCCTGCGCTCCCCAGTCCGACTGGCAAATGCAGATCAGTAACCCGGCGCTTCACCATGCTTGGCGCCCACGCTGCAGGGCTAAGCACACGGTTTTGTTTATCTCCCTTCCGGGCGTCTCCCCCGCAGGAGCTGTCCTATGTTAAAGATATCGTGGAGGCTGGCTTGGCTGAAGACACTCACCTCTATTACATGGCGCTGCTGGAAAGAGGGACAGGTGGGTATGTTCCCCTCCTTCGGTCTCAGGCTCTTAGGGAGTGTCATGTGTGGTCGTCTTTGTCCCCTCAGACACCACACTCAGACGCAGCCAGTGGCATCCTGGTACCATCTGTTCTGTGGTGGGATCTGCACCCCACAAGGCCGGAGGAGGCGCTAGTAAATGCTGATTGTCCTCAAAAGGCGGAGATGTCACTGAGTGTCTAGGCAACCGGAGGTGGGGGTGCATGCGCTTGACGTGCAGACAGCCAGAGGGTTGCAAGTGTTCTCCCCACATCGTTACTAAGGGGGAAGAGACGGCCGTGTTCATGGGGATCGTGCTCAGTGCAGGAGCTCCTGGTAGCTGTAGGTTGGGTGAGAGGAAGAATCTCGCAGGCCGAGGGAAGAGCAGCGCTGTCTGCCTGTGGCGACTATTTCAGTGCTTCACATCTTGGCCGGAAGGACAGACAGCTGCTATCCGTGCTGGGGTGTTGGGCCCGCTCCCCTCAAAGGGATGGGGAGGGGAACATCTGGAGCAGGTGTCAGCAGCAGTTGGGACACTCTAGATTAGTGGGTCTCAGCCTTTGGGGACAGCTGGTCCCTAGTATTGGACTGGACCCTGTGGGGGTCTGCTGTTGTTCCTCTCCTGGTCAGTGACTGGCGTGGGCCCTTCTAGGCTTTGCCTTGGGTCAGTGCACGGCTTCAGTCTGCCACCTGTGGAACCATGCAAGCTAGCTTCCCTCCTCCTGACTGGCACACACCCCGGTTCTCCCAAACTGCCTGGAAACCAGGCTGGCTTGCTTTCCATCCTTGCCTCCAGGACGTGAGCCCATGTCGGTCTGCAGAATGCCCTGGTGCTTTCCTGTCAGCAGCTGGCTGTGGGGACAGTCTGGCCAGGCTATCACCCTACAGAGTCAGAAAAGCAGATCCGGTGTGCTGGACCCAAGCCCAGCTGGATGAGAGGGGTAGGGAGCTTCCCATTGGCTTGAGAGCTGGAGCCCGAGAGCTGTGCAAGGGCTGTGTGCGCCCCTGAGGGTGGGAGATTTGTGTGTGGTGTGTAATCCTAGATCTTGTCCTTGCACATCTAGCCAAGCTCCAGGCAGCTGTTGTGCTGAACCCGGGCTACTCCTCCATGCCCCCCATCTTTAGCCTGTGTCTGAACTGGAAAGGGGAGAAAACCAATAGCAATGATGACAACATCCGGGTAAGCTGGGAGAGAACAATGTGAGTGGGAGGAGCCCTCTCCCACTGGCTTAGATCTGGTGTGCTTTGCTTTGTGCTGGCCAGTCGCTGGCCTGCTGGAGGGCTGTGATCTCAGGGCAGTACCTAGTGGACTGGGGAGCACAGTTTAATCAGCAAGGTTGGTAGAGGCCAGGGGTGAATGGGTTGTGGAGTCTGAACTCTGCTCTTGCCTTTTGGAGGTGTCCTGGCTGAAGCACATGGGTAGAAACTGTGCCAGCCTGTGGGGGGGGGATAAATGGAACAGGCTTGGATTCCCAGGGTGTGTCGAGCCAGCCCCTCTCGCCAGAACTAACTGCATCGAGAGGGAGGTTCCTGCAGCAGGTCGGTTTCCCTGGAGGTGACAATGTCCGTAATGTAGGCGGGGGAGAGTACAAGTGTTCATCTGGCCAGAGTTCCCTGCAGGACTGATCCAAACCACTGGCTCTTGCAGGCCATGGAGAGTGAGGTAAACGTGTGCTATAAGGAGCTCTGCGGGCCCAGGCCTGGCTACCAGCTGCTAACCAATCAGCTGCTGCGCTTGTGTGTAGTGCTGGACGTCTACCTGGAAACCGAGTCCCATGACACCAGTGTGGAGGGGCCCAAGGAGTTCCCCCAGGAGAAGATGTGCCTGCGCCTTGTCAGGTAAGGGCCCTGCCAGCTGCCTGGAGGCCTTCAGGAGGGGCAGAGGATCAGCAGTCCAGATGCACACAGGGACCGGGTGTAGCTCTCGGGCCAGCATGACTCCATGTGGGAGATGCCAGGGAGGCAAATGATGAATATGGAGTGAATTGAGGGCGTCTAGTGAGGTCGTGTGTAGAGCTGCACTGACTGCACTGTTGCCTGGAATGTGCAGCTCTGCAGACGCCTCCCTTCTAGCACTCGGAGCATCTCAATGTGCTGGTAGCTGCCCCCTGCTCTCTGCCATGGCGCAGCATAAATGGCAGCTGCTCCTTGGCAAGGAGTCTGCTGTGTGCTCCTCCACACCTGCTGGCCTGGCCCGTGACCACGACAGACCTTCGACAGTGCGTCCCATCATCTGTCCTGCACCGAGGCAGAAGCTTCCCTCCAGTCGGCGGATCTCTTGCTGAATCCACCACACACCTCACACTAACAAGCAGGTTCTCCTGCGCTGGCAGGTGCCTCTCGCCTTTCATCCCTTTCTCTGTGCACTGGACTAACGCTCGCCAATCGCCCCCGTCCGCACTCGGCCCAAGAGCCATTGCTGGGCAAGCTCCCCCATCTAGCGCTGCGGTCCCAGTCCTGCCCAAGCCATCTCCCACTGCACCGTCCTGCCCTGCAGATCCCTGGCCAGCGTGAGCAGCTGCCATTGAGCCAAGGTGGCCTGGCAGTTTTGCACTGGGGCAGATGGCCCTTGGAAGGAGACTGTGAAGCTCCATGCAGCAGTGACTCCAAATGAGGCTCAGCCCTTGGGCTCCTGGTGTGTTTCCACTGCCCCCAGTTAGGCGATCCCCTCACCAAAAGGCCTGGGGCATATGACATCCGAACCTCCCCACTCCGTCCTCTTCCTTTCCAGGGGGCCCAGCCGGATGAAACCGTTCAAGTACAACCATCCTCAGGGGTTCTTCAGTCACCGCTGACTCCGGGGTTCTCCTGCCTCCCACTGCTTACCTCCCCCAGCGCCTGCCTCTCCTTGTGACAGCTACTCGCAGCTGGTTGGGGGGTGACCTCGTCCCCCAGGAGCCCTGTCCTGCCCCTCCACGCAGTGTGCTCATTCCGCCATGTTGTTCGCAGGGGTTTTCTAACATTAAATTCTAGATGGAGACAAGTCTGCCTCTGATCCATGCGTGGGAACGTCACTTGCGCCCAGTGGGTGGGTCTGGCTGAGGCACGGCTGGATCGTTGCTGAAGGTGCCTGTTGGGGGAGATCTGCTCACGGTTTCTTGAAAGGGACCCAGGCCACTGTCCTGAGAGTGTGGCTCAGAGAAGAGCCCACACTGAGTGGCAGCTCCCAGGCTCCTACGTGTCTGTGTCGCTAATGCAGGGGATGTCATTGGACACATTCCCTTCTCATTCTCCATGCCCATGGGGGCCTTTCCCCCCCCCCATTTGCCCTTCTGTCCCGCCCTTCTGCTGGGCCCAGGAGAGGACTTAGATCCCCCTGCATGAGCACTTGCATGGCTTGAGGCAGCTTTTTTGATCAGGGATGAAAAAGCCTATCCCAGCTCCTGTGGGAGGAGCTTTGGCTCCTTTGACTCCAGGAGCTGTTCCCCAAGAGCCCTGGCAATGGAGAGTGGGGTGGGGCTGGTGAATGTGTCACCACACAGCTGCAGGAGTGTAGCTGGACCCCTGCAAAGAGGAGAGAGCATGTCTGCTGACGGGGCTTTGCTCTCAGACGGGGCCCCTGCTACTCACTGCCTCTTGCATGGCTCTGTCAGTTCCCCCCTCCTGACTTTCACGGATCCCCCCAACCCATCTCGCCTGCCTCTCGCGGCTTGATTCGCTCTGTGCGCCCCCGCTCACCCTCCCCACTGCATGTGCTGAATAAGATCGAGACGGGATAAAAATAGCCCCTTAATGGAACCTGCACTGCAGGCTGTCTCTGCTCTCCTTTGCTGGCCGGGCGCCAGCTGACTTGACAGAAAAAGCCCTTCTGGCAGAGCAGGAAATGGAGTTGGGGGAAGAGAGAGAAACTTGTTCCTGCCTGGTCTGGGTGGCCGTCAGCCACCTGCAAGGCGGGGCTCCGGAGCTCTGCACTCCACAGGCAGGCTGGGCTCAGCAAGTCTCTCCTCCACAGCAATCCAGAGAGTCCCATCCCATGCGTGTTCGCTGTGCTGAGGGCCTCTGCCACGTTCCCGTTCCAGAGCTGTCTCTGCATAGACAGTGGAGATGCCATGCGGCTGCCCATTACGGGAGGATTTTCCCTCATGTCCTTGGCCAGATGTACATCCTCTCCTCCCTCTCCTGCTTCTGTGTATTGGGGCTGATGCCTTCCATCCTACAGGAGGCGGCTGTCCAGCGCCAAAGCAATTCCTGTGATTTTAGTGTGTGAAGGCGTCTTTAGGACCTCCAATCAGCAGGTGTCAGGCTTTAGCGTTCCATGTGGAGCTGATTCAGCTGACTCAGTCTGGTAGCCAGAGCAGGTGGCTCTCATTAACTCCATCTCCAGGGCTCTTGGGGGACTTTCCCTCTGTCCTAGCTGCCTTCCCACTTCATGTGTGCAGAACTCTGCTGCCTGCACCTCTCCCCAGCCTCTCTCTGTCCCAGGAAGGATCTAGTGGACAAAGTACAGGACTGGGAGGCAGATGACCTGCATTCTGTTGATGACTGCCACTGGCTTGCTTAATCTCTGTTTCCCCGTCTGTCAGAAGTTAATGATGCTACCTTACCCACCTTCTGAGAGCTGTGGAGGGAAAGTGCTGTAGAGGTGATCAGCATTAGTCACCCCTTAACTCTCTGCTGCCCCCTTTTCCCAAGTGGCACTGTGAGGGGAGGTCCTGATCACCCAGCAGCTGGCCCTGTTCCTCCAATCACCCCAACACTCTTCTCTGCTTCTTCCTCTGTCTGCTGCATTTTCTGGGTGCCAGTCTGAGACAGCAGGTATGGACTCCAGAGGCTGAGGCCCAGCCCTCACAGCTTGGCCTCTTCCAGGCACAAAGAGAAGTTGCTACGCCTCTCGGCTCCGAAATGAAGGGAAGGTCCAGGACAGTGTCTGAAGCAGGGAGGGCTGCATCGAAGCTTCTGATGCAGTGAAGCAATGGCAGCCGGAACTCGCCTTCAGCTCTGGTGCAGGTGTCAGGCTGCTCTTGCCAGCTGTCTGCCAGGGGATGAAATGTGCTGAGACAGGCCAGGTTTACACACTTTATCCACACACATCTCTGAGCCACTTGGCTCCATTGGGTTTTGCTGCCTTACCGCGTTCTTCTGGCCACTCAATGGAAATTTCCCCCGGATGCTGGCATGGAGGTTATTGCTTCTGCTGCGCTGGGAGAATGTGCTGCAAAACCCCAGCAGCGTGCCCCAGAGCAGAACCTGCCTGGACGTTAGGCCTGCTCTGCACATCTCGTACTGGCCGAATTTGGTTGGTTTGGGGGTGGTTTTGGTAACTTCTATTGCCAGGGCAGCCCCTAGTGTGGCTGCAGAGGTGGTGGCACAGGGCAGAGGGTCTCGGGTCTCCTGTTACTGAACTGGGTAGATCAGCTTGGGGCAGGTACCACTTGGGGTCAGGTGATAATCAGGCTAGGAGGGGAACAGGCCAAACTAAGCCATCGGGAACAGGAGGCAGGCTTCCAGGGAAGGGGCCGAGAAGACAGAGGCCTGCTCAGGTGCAGGGGGAATCTGCACGGAGCAGAAAGCTCTGTAGGCCAGTCCTGGGACTGGGAGGAAGGTCCCTGGGGAAGGCTGAGGTCGGAGATGAGCTGGAGGCCCAGTCTTGGACTTTCCTGAGCCAGAGCGCCAATGCCAGGAGGCTGAAAAGGGCTGAGTGGCTGGATTGTGTATTTGGTGGCCTATGAATTTTCTGCACTCGGGGGTCAATGGGTGTTCAAGGAACTCTTTGCCCGGTGTGGAGCAGTAAGTTGGCCCAGGTGAGGGTAATAATGTTGGACGAGAGATCATATGGTGGCCTTTTTAAGGAATCTGAAAGGTGAAATTGAGGGGGTAACCTGGCATTACCGCACCCAGCTACAAGCAGGGATTTGGGGCATGAGGTAAGGTCATGACAGGTGCCTTAGCCCAGTACAGTGCATTTGCCTTCCCTTATGGAAGAGCTGTGGCAGTGTGTTCCCCTTGGTAACTGCCCCCCCTCGGGCAGCTGTGCCACTTTATTCCAGTGTGTGCGCGGCCCAGCAGCGCCAGAGAGCGAATCCTGCGTGTGGTTGGAGCCTCCAGAAATCTAGGCATTAAAAATGGGGCATAATAATTCATCATTCGGCTCAGGGCTTGGCTGGCAGCCAGGGGAGGGACTGGCTGCCTTAGGAAAGGCTGCGGTAGAGCCAGTCTCATGCTCCGTATGCCATCGCGTTGCATCCCTGCAGCAATTGCTAATGAGGGCAGACAGCAGGGCAGGGTTTGCCTTTGGAGCTGTCTTTTGCAGTAGGTGTCTTGGCCTTTCTGGAAGCAGTTCCTTTGTTTGCCATTCCATGCCCCCGCGCTGCTGTACCCCTCTGCTCTCCCTCCGCACATGCTGGTCCAATTGCTTCCTCGTCTTCCCTCTCTGCACTTGTTGCCCCGACACATTGACTTTCAATGGCATGTGCACTTCTAAATCACTTAGATGCTACTGAAAATCCTTCCCATAGTCCTGTTCTCCACTGGCTATGCCTTGCCTCCTGCTAGGGACGGCCAAGGCAGCTAAGTTGGCTCCCTCTTGTTTTCCAGCTGGGCTCAGGTTCTGCTGTGCAACTAGGAGCTTGCAGCTTGAAAGGCAGGGAGCCAATTCTTCTTGCACCACAAGCAAGAGTGCCATGGAGCGCAGCCCAGAGCCCCCTTCTGAGCCTGGCGAGAGGGAGCTACGGCAAGTGCCAGTGTGCTGACTGGCACCATGCCCTGGGGCCACCGTGTGATGCCACTGCAGTAAGCACTCACCCCATATGCCCTTTTAGCTTGAGTCCCAGGACTCCCCCAAGGTCCCTAGATGCTTTACAGACAGAGCCATACCCTGGCAATGGGGATAGCAAGAAAGATCTATTCTCTCCTTGGGAGAATCCTACCCCAGGCTGTGCCTACACCTACCCATTTGTAGGATGTTGCATAACGGGTGCGGGGGGGAGAGAAACAAAAATGTTTGGGAAAGAAACTCTGCAATCTCCTAGCCTTAGGGAAGAAAACAGCATGGGAGCTGTAGTGTCCATGCTCTGTTTGAACACTGTCTTTATTAGGCTGGGGTTTGGAGCCCAGATGAGATCTGTGCCCCATTGTGCTCAGGGCCGTACATTCACATGGGAAGAAACAATCCCTGTCCCAAAAAGCTTGGAGGCTAAATGGACAAAGGAAGTACCATTATTCCTATCTTTACATATGGGGAAACTGAGGCGTGGAGCTTAAGTGACTTTGCCAAGATCACACAGGACGTCTAGGGCAGAGTCAGGAATTGAGCCCAATCCTCCTGAGTCCCAGCCTTTCGTGTCTGAGCCAGCCCCATACAGTTCAGCTGTCTGCAGCTTAATGTGTCTACAAGTGTGGTGGGAATAGCTAGCTCACCAATTAATAGCTGAACAGTCGTATGCCTTTAATTTGTCCTAGGTCTCCATCTTGAAATTGCTGCCTTTGTTTAGTCTCTGATGTGAGGGCAGTATTTCCCCTGAACAACCCTTTTCCCAGAGAACAGCAGAGCTTGTGTTACGTGGGGCTCAGACATTTTCCTGCTCTAAAGCTACTGATGTTTCTTTGAAGCAAATGTGGGAGCTGAGCAAGTGTGGCGGTGAGATCCATGGGAACAGATTGCGTCAATGACAGGCTAGGCCAGTGTGCTGCAGATGGCTGGGATGTGTTAAAGCTCTATTATATAGCTGGAAGTTATGAAGAAATATTAAAAATAATGGGTACATCTTTCCTCCATTCTGGCAATCAAGCCTTTGCTTCCTGGAATTCTTCCCACTTCATTTGAGAGACTAGGAAAGAGGCTTTATTATAAAATAATTCATTAAAAACTCAAGATCCCAGCTCAGTAATGGAAAATGGGCCTACACGTCAATTTCAAAGACAGGTGACCAAGGGGATGAGTTAGTCCCATAAGCAGTGATGATATCCCAAATTTCTAATAACCAGTTCTATGAAGGCAGGTGATATTTAAGAACCTATTCTGAATAGGTTCTTAAACATCATGTACACAGCACCCGACACACACCCACAACTACAGAGTTCCCTCCGCCGTGAAATTGACCCTCCCTGGTCAATTTCGGCGTCTGGGAGAATCGCGGGAGACACTCGCCGCTGGGAAATTTACTCTCCCGCCGCTAACAACCAGTTCGCTGCTCTCCCTTTTCATTGAATCTCCCGGGGCTAAGAACCGGTTCGCTGCATTTTTTCTATTTTAAGAACCGGTTCGCGTGAACTGGTGCGAACCGGTTGGATATCATCACTGCCCATAAGCATCACATTTGATGTGTGTAGGCTTCTGGGAACTACCCATTCACAACTCCCAGCAGCACTGAGTCAGCTCTTCACAGCAGGGGAATTTAATTGCAGGGAATGAATATTCAAAATCACATTCCTTTTTGCTCTGTGCGGCTGTGAGATCGCACAGCACTTATCCCAAGCACAGGAGAACGCCAGCCTTCGTAGCGTGGCATAGGTAACAGTGAAAATGAAATTCTTTGCTTGTCTGTGCTCTGCTGTGTAAAATAAGGCTGTCAATTAATTGCAGTTAACTCAAGCGATTAATTTGTTCTGAGTTAACTTGATTAAAAAAATTAATCATGATTAAGCAGTTTTAATCAAACAACAATAGAATGCCAGTTTAATTTTATTATAAATATTTTGGATTTTTTTCTACATTTTCAAATATATTGATTTCAATTACAACACAGAATACAAAGTGTACATTACTCATTTTATATTATTATTTGCACCGTAAAAATGATGCATTTCTTGTATTTTTCAATTCACCTCATACAGGTCCTGTAGTGCGATCTCTTTATTGCAAAAGTGCAACTTACAAATGTAGACTTTTTTGTTCCATAACTGCACTCCAAAAACAAAACAATGTAAATCTTTAGCTCCTGCAAGTCCATTCAGTCCTACTTCTTGTTCAGACAATTGCTAAGACAAAGAAATTTGTTCACGTTTATAGGAGGGAATGCTGCCCGCTTCTTATTTACAGTGTCACTTGAAAGTGAGAAGAGGCTATCGCATGGCACTGTTGTAGAAGTGTTGCAAGGTATTTACATGCCAGAGATGCTAAACATTTGTATGCCCTTTCATGCTTTGCCCCAGTAAGCTATTTAACCCCTTCAGGGACAAGCAACGCATTCGCTTATGCCAGGCAACCTCTCACCACCTGAGCTGCTGCTGACCTGGCCATGGTGCTGCCCTGGGAAGACAAGTCGGGCAATAGGGAATGGACTAGCTAGGAAACTGATCACTGCCATCTATCGCTAATGGCTGCAGGGTTGTAGCTGCTGAAATCTGTCACCTCTGCTGCGTAGGTGGAGCTGTCACTTCAGCCTGCTGCTGGCCACTTTGGAATCTGCGATCATGGCTCCAGGATTCTGCCTCCTTGCGCTAGCCCAGTTTGCTCCCCATGTCTGTCTTGCTCCCTTTTCATTGAATAATAAAGCGCTTGTGTTACCGGGGCCTTACGTGTGGGGGACGTGTTCACTGCTGGTGTTGTGAAACGTGCCAGGGCTCCTATTGTGAGAAGGTGGCAACAGGTCTTGACTGGGGTCAGACCACAGCCCTGGCCATCAGGATGCCGGGTTCTGTTCCTCACCTCGCCACCTGCGGCAACGTGGGAGCTTGGGACAGTGATTTTATTGCTCTGTGCCTCAGTTTCCCCATGTGTAAAACGTGCAGAGGACGTGGGTTCGGTGGTATTGACTGCCTTTGGACAGTGCTTTGAGATCTTTAGTGGGGGGTGCAGTGTTGTTCTGGGCAGGGGGCCCATCGGAGCTTGCGGGAGAGGAATGGCCCTCCCTGTGGGGTGGCTGCCTGAAAGGAGGGTCCCATTAATCCCTTGGGACTCACTCCCCTCTTCCTGAAGAGGCCGATGGCCTGCGGCGGTGAGGGGGAATGAGTTGCTAGTGTATCTGGGGGAGCCCAGCCCCTCAATGTCAGCCTGCAGTGCCTAGCAATCAGCCTCCGCCCTCCAGACCCCCAGGTCTCACATCCTCCCCAGGCAGAGCAGCCCCAGCTTCTCCTTGATCCACTCCCAGTGCTGGCAAGGAGCGTAAGGCGGCTGGCATGGGATCCCCTCCTCAGCACCCACACGTCAGCCCCAAGGGCACTTCCTGAACTCATCCCATGTCCACTGGCCTGGTCCCACCACTCCCTCCTGGCCTTTGCTGGCCCCATCGCTGGCCTGATCTCCCATGGCCTGGGCCCCACAGCTTTGGGCAGGGAGGCATGGGGGCTGGGTGGCAGCTCTGCAATGCAGTGTGGGACTGCGCGGCTGCTGTTGGAATAAACCAGCCCCTGGAGACCCCTGGGCTTCTCGCTATTAAAACCCCCCTCGCTCCTGGCAGCTGAGCACATCCCTGTTTCCACAGCAGCCTCTGCCCATGCCGTGTGTACGCACGTGCCAGTTGCCCAGGCCTTCACACGGGCCGCCTCTCCCCACAGGCAAGGCTCTGGCTCGGCCATCCATTCGCCTGAACCTCTTCATCTCATTTCCTCTTTCCTGATAGCACCTTGATCCTCTGTGGTTTGTGGCACCAGGCAGGCCTGGTTCATGCAGGCACTCCACTCACACAGCTGGCTTCCCTGCCGCTGCACCTCCTCCAGAGCCCATGAGCCGGAGCACAGACCAAATCCCCTCCGTATAGACTCATAGAATATCAGTGTTGGACGGGACCGCAGGAGGTATCTTGTCCACCCCCCTGCTCAAAGCCGAACCAACCTCAGCTAAATCGTCCCAGCCAGAGCTTTGTCAAGCTGCAGCTTAAAACCCCCTAAAGATGGAGATTCCGCCACCTCCCTAGGTAACCCATTCCAGTGCTGCACCACCCTCCTAGGGAAAAAGTTTTTCCTAATGTCCAACCTAGACCTCCCCCACTGCAACTTGAGACCATTGCTCTGTCATCTGCCACTACTGAAAACAGCCTAGCTCCATCCTCCCTGGAACTCCCTTTCAGGTAGTTAAAGGCTGCTATCAAATCTCCCCTCATTCTTCTCTTCTGCAGACTAAACAGGCCTAGTTCCCTCAGCCTCTCCTCATAAGTCTTGTGCTCCAGCCCCCTCATCATTTTCATTGCCCTCCACTGAACTTTCTCCAATTTCTCCACATCCTTTTTGTAGTGGGGGGCCCAAAACTGGACACAATACTCCAAATGCGGCCTCACCACTGCCAAATAGAGGGGAGTAATCACTTCCTGTGATCTGCTGGCAATGCTCCTACTAATGCAGCCCAATGTGCCATTAGCCTTCTTGGCAACCAGGGCACACTGCTGACTCATATCCAGCTTCTTATCCACGGTAACTCCCTTCTTTGCACATTGGGCCTCCCAAATGCTAAAGGAGGTTGCTACCCCCAAAGCCCTGTGGAGGAGGAGGGCGCTTGCTCATTTGAGAGTGGGGTAACATGGGTCTCATAGGGCTGGAGAGGGGGAAGGACGTGATCCCATAGTCACAGAGTTTAAAGCCACAAAGGACCAGCAGATCATGTGATCAGACCTCCTCTATATCCCAGGCCACCAGCACCCACGCACTGAATACAGGGTCTGCACGCCTGCCTTATCCCACGGGTGCTGCAGAGGCCTCTGAGAGCCTGACTCTCCCCTGGGCGTGCCAAGTGCCCTTGGCCAATTCTTCAGTCACGTTCCCTGTGCTGTGATCTCAGAGCCTTTTTCTGCAGTGAGGACTCAGCCCTTCCCAACGTGGCTTCTCCCCCTGCACAATCTTTCAGCAAAGCCACCTCCCTGCATGTGCACTGCTCAGGAGCGCTGGCCTGGGAAATGAACACAAAGGTACAGGCAGCTTTGAGGCTTCCAAGAAGACGATGAGGTGATGGGGGCCGGCAGGAAGTCCTGGTTCGAGCTAGTCATTTACAAGCCTCCAGAGAACAAAAATGCATGAAGGGGACGCGCGTCCCTTGGGCCGACTCCACACAAGGTGGAAGCTGTGTCTCTTCCCCTGCTGCCACACCACGTGTGTGTCCTCTGCAGAGGCATAAGTGGGCCTGGGTGCCCAGAGGCCTCCCACTGGTGCCTTTGCATGAGCCGCCCCTTCATTTCCTATTGTAAGGCCCAGCTGCCAGGCTCGCCCGCCCACGCCACAATGCCCAGCTGCCCTTAGCAGCCTGGTGCAAAGGCTCCAGAGGATAAGCTCCCGCTCTCCTCTTTGTCCTCCTGCACGTTGACTGACCTGAGGAACCAGAGTCTCGTCCCAAGTTGGGCCGATTCACAACGCCCCTCAGGGCAGCCCACCATGCTGAAAGACGCCTGCTGCCCAGCCCCCACACAGAAGTCCATGAATTGTGGCCAACTCAACAACTTTGGGCTCTGCTAAGCACTGAGCCTCCTGGTGCAACCTGACGCTACGTCCAGGAGCTGAAGGGGAAGGGAAGGTGGCACCTTGTGGTATCCATCTCCCTTCTGCATAAAGGAAGCAAAGAATGGCTCTTGCCCTGTGTCCTGTGTCACACGCAGGTGAGCTCGCACCCCCCGTCCATCACAGAGACATGGACTTAGCACAGAACTCGGTTCTACACAGCAGATTGGTTGTCGACGCTAAGATCTACCTTTTCACTGCTTTCTCAGTTCCAGAGGTTCAGGGTTTGCCATGCTCTAGCAGAACACTGCTCTGCAGGATCATCTGCCAGCCTGTCCTCTGCCAGGCCAGACTGTTGTGTTTCAGAGGCAGGCGACACAACTCCTGGAGCTGAGTCAGCCAGCTGTACACTGCTGGACATGGGAGGAATAAAAACTCCTTCCCGGACTGTACTCTTCATGTCCTGACCCAAGACAAACGATCACAGACTCATCTTGCACCCAGACAGAGACGTATGTTACATAGGAGATCATTAAGTAATGCCACCAGTGAATGCTTAAGAGCGCTGGCCTACAGGGAATGTTTCTAGCCCATCTGTTTTTCACAGCCAGCCTGTAATTCAACAACAGGACTTCCTTCTTTAGAGACCAGGGCCTAGATGCTCACAGATATTTAGGTGCCTAGCTCCCATTTATTCCAATGGAAGTTAGGAGCCTAAATTCCTTTGAGCAGCTGGGCCCAGTGAACATTTGGGCCCAAGTCTTGCCATACAGACCAATTTCTAAGGGTGACTGAATGGGTATTCCAGCTGTTTGTATGAAGCCCAATCCACATGCTCCCATACAGCCCTGCCCACCGTTGCTCAATGGCCTTTCTCCGCTGGTGAACTGTGGCCCTGCACTCCTCAGGAAGGAAGGATCTGGCAGAGAGGAAAACAAAAGCAGTTTGTTTGTAAGCACTTTATTTCTTATTGCACATAAGCAATTGAAAGTGGCCTTGAGTTTGTATAGTGCACTTCTTATTTCTTGGTGTGTTTCTGCAACTAGTGTCTAGCCTGCTTCCCTTTAAGTCAGCCACCGATGGTGTAGTCTACAACGGAGGAGTTGAATTTCCATTTGTAAAATGAAAAGGCTGAGTTTTCCACCTTCCTGTACTTCTCCAAAGTGTAATATAACTCTAACAGTGAACATTCATTATTGCATTTGTCCATTGATTGCACATACAGGAAATAAATGCACTTACTTGAAAGGGGATAGTTGTTTTATAATCCAGGTGTTTACATGTGGCATTCTGCATCTATCGCATTCGGCTAGCGAAGCTATCATAACATAATTGAACCACCACTTGTGTGGGCTTCGGGGCTGGGGGTTTATTTCTTTCACATAAACATATTGCTACTGTGAGTTCCAACTCGGCTGCGGGCGGGCGCCTGCCACCTAAACAAAGTCTCATCGTGTGGAAACGAAAAGAGAAAGGAGCAGTTGGCAGGGAGAGCCTCAAAGTTCTCTTGGACGGCCCATCTTCTCATACGTCCCAGCCTCCGCTCCTCACTTCTCTCCCTTCTCAGCTTTGTCATCGACAGCAGCAGCTTTCTCCGTGGACTTGCCCTCTTTTGGGTCCGTGCTGGAGGACTTCTCTGCTTTCTCTGCCTTGGGCTTAGTAGCCTTTGGCACATCTTTGGGTGCCTCTGCCTTGGGGGTCTCCTTGGGGTCTTTGCTGGGTTCTGGCTTGGCAGTCTTTGGCTCTTCTTTGGGTTTAGCTTCAGCTTTGGCTTTCTCCTCTGGGCCCTTTCTGGGCTCAGCCTTTGCCTTTTTAGGTTCTTCCTTCTTCCCTTCAGCCTTTGGTTTCTCAGGCTCCTTCTCGTCTGCCTTGCTGGGCCCCACGGCCTTGGCTCCCTTTTCCTGAGCGTTAGGCTCTGGCTCCTTCGTAGCAGTTTTCTCCTCCCCCTTCTCGGCTTTGGGCTTTGGGGCTGCTTTAGCAGGTTCCTTCTCCTTCACCTCCTTCTCTGCAGCCTTTACAGCGTCCTTTTCCTTCTCCTCGGGGGTGGGGGGCTCAGGCTTGGCCGCTTTCTTCTTATCATCTTCTTTGGGTTTCTCCTCCTCTTTCTTCTCTTCTACCTTAGCCTCCGGTTTCTGCGGCTCCTTGGCTGGGCTTTCCTTTTTTGGCACCTCCTCTTTCTTTCTGTCTTCCTTCTCCTCCACTTTCGGTTTGGCTGGGGCTTTCTTCTCCTTCTCTTCCGGCAGCTCTTCTTTTACAGGTGCCTTTGTTTCTTTCTGGGGTGATTTGACAGGTTCCTTTTGAGGGGTTGTTTCTTTCTCTGGAGGCTTGGCCTCATCCTTCACAGGAGGCTTGGCCTTTTCTGGAGACTTGGCCTCTGGAGACTTGGCTTCCTCTTTGGTGGGGGACACAGGCTTCTCTGGAGACTTTG
>ML675694.1:1224074-1266084 GCA_007922155.1 Mesoclemmys tuberculata
GTGGGGGACGCAGGCTTCTCTGGAGACTTTGCCTCATCCTTTTCTGGGGACTTGGCCTTTTCTTCTTCCCCCTCTGCTTCTTCCTCAGCTTCTTCCTTTTCTTCCTCCTTTGACTCAGCTTCTTCCTCACCCTTACCCTCCTCTACAGCTTCCTCTTTCTTCTCAGCCTCCTCTTCCTCCGTTACCTCTTCAGTCACCTGGATTTCCTCTGTTTGCTTCTCCACAATCACTGTTTCTTTATCAGACTTCTCCACCACTTTGACTTTCTCCTCGCGTTTCACCTTGATGTGGGTGGAAATGCTGGGCAGTTTCGGGGCTGTCTCGGGGAAGGGGAAAGGTCCAAGTCCAAACCCGATGCGGCACTCCTCTCCTTCCAGCAGCTTTCTGTTGGGGGCAAAAGAGACAGAGAAAGGAAGTCAGAGTCCACTTTGCAACCCTGAAAATGTGACTGGTAAATCTTAACTTTGCTTTTGTGAACACTTACGGTCTGACCCAGAGCCCACTGACCTCAACGGCAGTCTTTCAACTAACAATGGGCTTTGCATCAGCCCCTTAATTGGCCAAGGACTCCCTTGAGATCCTGGCTTCTGTTTGACATTCAACCCTTCAGCTCCTTGGGGTGAGGATATTTTGCTGGGGAGACCAGCTTCCTCTCCATACACACCTACTGTAGAATTTCCTCCCCTTGCCTCACTGTGCACATCACAGCTGGGGATAAGCCGAGGAGCCAGGCACAACCTGGGACCTGAGCAGCTTGATATTTGCTCCCCTTCTGCCCTAGGGCAAGGCCATATGTGTAACTGAGGCTTTGGATACACTGCAGCTGGGAGGTGTAATTCCCGGCTCAGGTAGGCCACGCACACTAGCTCTGTTCAAGCTAGGAGGTGAAAACCGGCAGTGCTGGCTGTCCAAGCATAACCCCGGCCAGGCAGCAAGTCGGTCCTGCCACCTGCAGCACCGCAGCTTCATGGCTCTTCTAGTGCACCAGCTGGATGAACGGTAGCCCAGGAGTGTCTTCCTGAGCGGGGAGTGCCCCCTCCAGGGTGGGGAAGACAGAGTCGCACCCAGAGGAGGGTGATGGCCTAGTCTATGTGGCAGAGGGGCTTGGGAAAGGCAGCTAAACAACTTAGGGTGGCCTTTGAAAGGAAGGAAGTGGGGGTGAAGATGTTCATTAGTGCATGGGGAGGTGGAGGGAGAGGTTGAAAAGCATCCAGTGCCAGTGACTATTTTGTAGTCTGGATATTTCCAAGGAACTTGCCATCATAGACTCAAACATCAGGCTCAGCGCTTTCTGGCACTAGCCTTGTCGCTCGTACCTGTAAGCAGCAATTTCTATATCCAAGGCCATCTTGACATTCAGCAGCTCCTGGTACTCGCGGAGCTGGGCTGCCATCTCCCACTTCGTGTTCCTCAGCTCATTGTCCAGCTGCTGGATGCTCTCCTGCGACAGAAACACAATCGGAGCTGTGTTCCAGGGGGACTGCCCCAGTTCCCGATTCCCACAAGCGAAGCAGCGACTGAGCTGCAGTTGTGCACACTGGGCTCCCCTGGGGGCACCGTGGTGGCCAGAGCTCCTCTGTCAGTGCCTAGATACTGCAGTGCTCGCTAGATGCGGATGAGCAATTCACCGGGCTCGTTCCTGTCTCACTATCCCCCGGGCTCATATAGGCAGCTCTTTGCTAGGCCAAAGCTATCTCCAGGTTTGTCAGGGTGTACTGGCCACCAGGTCTCCCCCACATGAGGAGGAGCGGCTGTTGTGGATTTCCTAGCCATTGGCTCGTGACAGCATCAGGAGTCATATCCCAGCCCAGCAGTAAGTGGGAGCTGGCCTCCCCACCTCCCAAAGAGAAGCAGTTCCCCTTGGTGCTAAGTGGAGGTGCAGCTATCCTCAGCAGATCGCAGCACTGCACTACGCTCCCAGAGCCACAGAAACAAGCCCCGTCTCCTCCATAGCGAGTGCAATGGTGGGGCAGCGTCCTGGACACAGCCGGTGACTCAGGGCTCCTCCTTTGAGCCATTCCCTTGGCAGGTGCTTACATCCGCCAAGGAACGTGGGGGGATTGTCTGATGAGCTGCTCTGCGGCAGATCAGACTGGTCCAACCTAAGGGGCTCAGGAGCGTCTCCGAGGCAGAGCAAGAAGAGGCTGTGACAGAGGACGTCCTGCCGGTAAACCTAGGACCAGCCAAGCATGGGGAGCAAGCTTCGGCTGAAGTTTGAGGTTTGGTGGTGTCTGAATTACCGACAAAGCCAAGTCCTCAGGAAAGGCTCAGGGTTGGACTCTACAGTGTGTGTGTGCTCAGCTCAAAGCATGGAAGTGACGCCCCCCTCCTGCAGCCAGCCAGGCCCTACACCCCCTACCCTGCACTCTGGGGAGAGGGTTATTCAGGCCTCGGTGGCAGGACACTGGCAGCTGGGGGATGTCCTCCACGGCATGTTACCTGATAGGACAAGACATTAGCATGATGACGATCTTCCACGTCTGCCCTCTGCCTCTCTAGGGATTCTTTGGTCCCCTTGAGGGCCTCAAATTCCGTGACCTTGGACTGGAGCTGCCGGCGGTATTCGGAAATCTCCTCCTGAGCAGAGCGGATTGCATCCGTGTTCACCTTGGCAGCTTCTGACAATTTGTCCAGCCTCACTGCAGTGATGGATGGAAAGAGAGAGATGGAGAGAGGGAAGAAAAGAGAGAATCTCCTCTTTCACTCAATAAATCCTTGCAACTATCTATGTTCTTCTATGGCACCTCTCCCTTAGTATCAGAGTGCCTGCCATTCAGCCCCATCTCTCCTCTTCCTCCTCCCCCCTCAGCTGAGGTTCTCAGAGGGAGGTGGTATCCTGAAGACACCGCCTGCAGCCCTGGATTCTCTCATTTACCCGCACGAATTAATTTTGTGCAATGCTTCTTTTTATTGCCAAGAGCTGCATCCTCACCTCTGAAAGGCTAGGAGAAGCTAAGGCTGTCAGAAGAGGACAAATTGCTGAAATATTTTATCCATTATGGAAGGAGATTTTCCAATGCACATTTAATGTTCAATCCACTCCTTTCTCTTGCAACATTGCACAAAACTGACTGCTTTAGAAAGCTGCAAGAGCTGTCAGAGAGGACGAAAAGGACCTGTTAGATCAGAAAAATTCATCTCCCTGAAAGCACAAGCTATATAGTCCTTCACACCTTAAATGGCCATTGTATTTGAAATGAACTAAAGACCCTAGAGAACCTGCCTGAGAGGAACCATGGAGCTGAAGATCTGGGAACAGGATTAGCCTTATTAACATTCTTTTCAGAAACTTGTCCATCCAATTTTGCAAAGCAGGTAAGGAAAGCCAGCACCAACCCTCCTCAGCCAGCTCACAGTCTCGGGCTGTCCCAGAAGAAAAGTGCAGCAAAGACCCGGATTTCTTTCAGGGGCAATTTTCTGCTGTTCGAGGAAGCAGCTTGTTCCTCTTCATTACAGGGGCTCCCGAGAAGGTTGTTGCTGGAGTCATATTTTCTCACACCTCCTTCTAGGGCAGCCACTGTGCTCCCACGTTCCCCAGATGCAAGCCCTCCCTAATAGCACCAGAAAGCCAAGGGTTTGCATCTCTGCCTGGCCTATTTCCAGTCCCTTGTGAACTCACGTCTCCGGGCAGAGTTCCTCTGGGCTGCGTCCGCTGGCTCCTTGGACAGCTTCGAGGAGCAGTGGGCGCAGTCTGGGGTTCTCTGCTCGGTGTCCCCTTCTGGCTCTCTTTTTCTTAACCTGTGACCCTCACGCCCTTTCCTGTTTTTTCATCTGTTGTCCCCCGTAATTAGTTGGACCCGGGTCCAGTGGCTCCGCCCCTAGGCTGGGGGGGGAGCCTTTAGCGGTGGGTGGGCTTGCGCCCACCCACCTACCCCCGGACTCCAAATAGAAGCTCCCCCCTGTGGGGTTAAGGCCCACCCATGTGAGTTAGCAGGCATTGTGCAGCCTGCCAGGGCAGCTGATCCCCGACTCCAGCTCCAAGGGCACTCCTATCTGGCAAAGCTGGGAGGGCTGCCGAGCTGTCCCTCTGTGGGTAGGAGGCTGGGAGAGGGCCAGCTCGGTCTTGTGCAAAGCCCCTGGAATTCAGGTGTGGCAGGAAGTCTGAAGGAAGCTACACCCGGCCCAGGTCGGGGTGGGGAGACCTGATCACGATGCAGGGGCTCCAGAGTGGGGAACCAGGCAGAGATACACAGAGGGGCTCAAGACTCCCCAGCCCCATGCACACGGCAGGCCGGAGCTGCTAGGCCCCCAGGAAGGGGACAGAGCGGCCTAGAGCCGGCCCTGGCAGCAGCCACTGAGCCAAAGGCGGCGAGGCCGAGCCTCCCAGCTCGGGGGCAGGCGGGGCTCGGGGCAGCCAGACAGCGGGGCCGGGCTACGTGGGGACGTTGCAGCCCTGCCCCCTCCCCGCGTCTGGCGGCTCCGCGGCAGGCCCGGGACAGGGCGTGTCCGGAACGCGTGACCATCACTGTCCTGCGCTGCGGGGCCCGGCTCGTCCCGGGCCCGGAGCCGCCCAGCCCGCGGCCCGGCTGCAGAGGCAGCGGGGCCAGGCGCCGTTCCAGGCCGGGCAGCACGCTGCGGCTGGCCCCCGAGCCGGGCCCGGCGCTGGCTGCAGGGAATCCCCGGCCGGGGCGGGCTGCGGGGCGGGGCGGGGCGGGGCGGCTGCCCTAAGGGGCCCGTGGCTGCCCGCAGCTCGACCCTCCAGCTCCGGCGGCTGGGGCCGGGCGCTGCCCTCCCCACGGGGCGGCGCTGTCCAGGGTGCTGGACCCGCGGCCCGGCAGGGGCAGGGGCAGGGGCGGGGGCAGGGGCAGGGGCAGGGGCAGGGGCGGGGGCGGCCTCAGGGCGGGCGAGCAGCGACTGGCCCTTGGCAGCGCCCCGCCCGCCCGGCGCAAGCTGTGCCCGGGCCTCAAGTCCGACAGCCGCGGGCGCTGGTGGCGACGGGGCGGGGCTGTGAAGGCTGGGCCCGATGGCTCCGGCCGGGCTGCGGGGATGGGGCGGCGGCGGGGCGGGGCCCGGCGGGTGGCGGGTGGCGAAGGCTCCGCTGCAAAGGGCGGGACGGGACGGGGCGGTCCGAGATCCGCAGGGCGCGGAGCGGGGCCCGCCTGGCTGCCGGCCGGGGCCGCAGGAGCCGCGTCCCTGCGGCGCGGCCCGGCGCTCACCTCGGAACCACTCCTCCGACTGCCGCGCGCTCTGCGCCGCGTGCCCCTCCAGCTGCGCCCGGATCTCGCGCAGGGCCGCGGTCACGTCGGGCTTGGCGGCGTCGCGGGGCTCGGGCGAGGCCTGGCCGCCCTGGATCTGCAGCAGCAGGTCGCCCACCTCCTCCTCGTGCAGGCGGCGCAGGAAGAGCGCCTCGTCCCGCAGCGCCTGCGCCTTCTTCTCCAGCTCGCCGCGGGCCAGGCTCGACTCCTCCGCGTAGCGGCCCAGGGCGCGGGCGGCCGCCTCGGCCTCCTCCCGCTGCCGGGCCTCGTCCTCCACGCGCTGCCGGAGGTGCTGGACGTCCTCCTCCAGCCGGCCCTGCTCCAGCTGCAGCTGCCCGCGCTCCCCGCACAGCCGCAGCAGCGCGCCGCGCATCTCGCCGATCTCGCGCTCGTACAGCTCGCCCAGCGCCGCGCGCCCGGCCTGCTGCTGCCGCAGCGCGGCCGCCTCGCCCTCCAGCTGCCGGTTGCGGCCCTCCAGCTGCCGCACCTTGTCGATGTAGCCGGCGAAGCGCTCGTTGAGCGCCTGCAGGACCTCGCGCTCCGAGCGGCTGCGCGGCTCGCCGTTCAGCGACTCCAGGCTCTCGCTGGACGCGCCCAGCTGGCTGTAGCCGGCCCCGCGCCGGAGCGGGGAGGCGCCGCTGGAGCCGCGGGACCACGACTGCGAGTGGAAGCCGCTGGAGGCCAGCGAGCGCGGCAGGCTGCGGGCGCTCTCCTTGCGGTACGAGCCGGCCCCGAGGAGCGCGTCCGCGCCGTAGCTCAGCATGGTGCGGGCGAGGGCGCGGGCCGGCTCCGGCACACTGCGGCAGGCGCGGGCACCGCCGCTTATATAGGGCACAGTCCCCCCTCCTGGCGGAGACACCGAGCGGGGAAGGGGGGGCCAAGCCTCCCGCCCGCCCCGCTGCGCCGCCAGCTCCGCGCACGGGCTGCGAGGTCGGCGACGGGCGCGTGGTGCCTGCAGCCGGCGGGGCCGGGCGCAGGGAGCCCGCGCGGGGGAAGGGGCCAGGAAGGAGCCGGGCCCTGCCCCCTCCCGCCAGGGGATTCCCTGCCGGCGAAGCCCCGGAGGAAGAGACCCCCCGCCCTGCCTTCCTCGCTGGGGGAGCGGGCCCGGCCACCGCCACAGGAGCCGGGGGCTCGGGGCTGTACGGCCCCGCCCCGGCCCGCCGCCGCCTCCATCCCCTGGGGCCGGGCGGAGTGGGGCGGGGAGCTGCCCGCTGCCGGCCACCCCGCGGGGCAGGCCGGTCAGACTGGCCGCGTGGGGCAGGGAGCCGGAGCTGGGACAGGAGCGCGGGTGGGGAGCTGCAGCTCCCCATGGCTCCATCCCTCAGCCGGCCCCACCCGCTGAGCTCTGGCCCCGGGAACCCCGGGAGCCCCGTGTGCGCCGCCTGCGAACTAGCGCCTCGGGAGGGGCCGGGGGCCGGGACACGGCCCTTCCGAGCGAGGGCTGCAGGAGCGGTCCCTGCTGCGCAGGACCCGTTTTCCTGCGGGCAAGGGAGCAGCACGGGCTGATGACTTGCAAACTCGAGTCACCCATGAGCCCCCTGGCGCTGCCGCAGCCCGGCCTCCGCTGGGGGAAGGAGGGGCTGCAGAAGCAACGGCAGCGAGGCTGAGGACGCGCCGGTCTCAGGTGACACCGGCCGGGCCTGAAAGGGGGTGTTTCGCTCCAGTTCGCGGGTGCGGGGCGAGTGGGGCCGTGCCGCACCAGGGCGGGGGAGCTGGCGCCTGCTGGATGCCCTGCCCGGGGAGGGGCAGCCTGGGCGGCAGAGTTGGGGCGGGTGATTCCCGCGGGTGGGCATCGCAGATGTGTCTGTCTGTCTGTCCCCACAGCCCCCTGGATCCCTGTGTCTCGGCATTCCTAGCCCGCGCGGCCCCCAGCGCCACGCACAGACAGCACCGTCTCGCTGTCAGCCGTGCTGGGCTCTGGGCCGTTCAAAGGCTCTCTGGCTGGGTCCCGCCAGTCTCCTTCCCGTGCTACTTTCTCCGGGGGGGGGGTCACCGCCTGTTTGCCGGGTACCTGTGAGCTCTCACAGCCGGCCTGGGGCCACACCTAAGTCCCCAGGGCAGCGTCCCCGAGGGAAGTCACCACGTCTGACCTAGGGTGGGTCTGGGCTGGGGATTTTTGTTGGCCATGGCTGCATGGGGAGGGCATTTACTTAAATGAGGGGGAACCGGGAGTGGGATTTTACTTCTAAGAATGTCACTGCTGAGCTGGTTTCACGTGGGGAGGGGGGAAAGGTACACCCACTGCTAGTCACCGATGTGCTCAGCCCTGACCCAGAGGGAACAAGAGTGGAGCTCATCTGTCATAGCCGGCCATTGCCAGGCCTCTCTGCTGAGACAGCCAACAGCAGGGGAACCTGTCCACAGCTCATTTCTCATAGGCCACCAAGCATGCAGCAGGTGGTGGCATCTTTCAGTCTCTATCCACTTGGGCTAGTGGTCTCAAGTGCCAGTCTCCCTTTACCACCTCTCTGAGCCACTCAGACCCATGCATTCCTGCTTGGTTTTAATGGCCCTGCAAACACTAATTCACTATTCAGGCATAGCTGAACTGAACTTTCTTTATTTGTTATATTAGCCTCATCTCACAGATGGAGGGACTGAGGCACAGAAAGGTTGGAAAGCTAAAGTTAGGTGTCTACAACCAAATTTAGGTGGCTAAATAAGTGGCCTGATTTTCAGAGGCAAGAAGCAAGGAGATTTGATTTCAATGGTGCTGCAGGAGAATTTGGCCCTAGGAATTTTACATTTTCCTAGCAACTCCATTAAAATTCTTGGTATGATGTGGTCAACTTCGCATCTCCTAGTCAAAAGGAGTTTGCCCATCGCTGCTAAAAGCACTCTGCCTCCTCTGACATTGACCTACAGCTCCTTGGCAAGTTCAATTAACAACCCATTCACCACACAGCAAAAGTGTAACACCCAACTGAAGCCACAAGAGGGGGCGTAAGGAGACAGAATGAAATTACTTGGCCCAGTCGCTGGAGTTAGCACCCAGACTCTTGCCCTGGGATATTTGCAGAGCACAAATGGGCAGGCGCTTGGGTTTCTATCTCACCTGGCAGGGGAACTGGTTTATTACTGATGCAGAGAAAAGAGCACCAAATCCCAAGGTACAACTTCCTGCAGAGCTACGGTTCCCACGAGGTCTCCTCTCAAACTACTGACCTGGCTAGAACCTGCTTCATTTGAGAGCTGAGAAAATCACAGCATGAAGGGTCTGGCTGCTCTAGTGGGAACCGTGGCTCCGTAGCTGTTTTTCCACTTCTCCCTAAGATTTAAGCATCTCTTCCCCAAGCAACCAAGGACGTGGCAGCTCAGAGCAGGAGTGATCCCAGCTGACATCACCGTCTGATGCTGAACTGCTGCCAGCAGTCCAGGTAGACATGTTGCCATCAGAAGGGCTGCTTCCCAGCCCCAGGATAGATGGTGACTTGACTGGTGGTTGATTGTCCCTTTGCTAGTCACAGCTGGCTCTTTCCAAAGCAAGGAGGCCCTGTGGTTTACATAATGGTCTAGGAGTCAGGGAACCTGGCTTCTATTCCTGGCTCTGCCATTAACTCACACTTTGATCTTACCTGTGTCACTCTCCCTTCCTGTGCCTCAATTTCCTCATCTGTGAAACAGGACTCACCTATACTTTGTACAGTGCCTGGTGAGCTGTAGGTGACAAGTGTTCTGTAGGTTAAATGTGTGTAATGAGCCAGCAGGGCTCAGCTCCCTCCTTAAAGAGCCTGCACCACAGCAAAGCCAAACTGCCTTTGAAAGTCAGAAGTGAAACATGGACAAATCCTTGCCAGCCAGAGGCCTGGTTATGACACCTCAGCATCCAGGCCGCTGCCGCTGAAATTGATGAACATTGCTCAGACGCATTTGGAGCAGAATGAGGCTCCTGGGGTTTAGATGAACGGTGCAAGCAGGACCTAGCAACCATCCTCTTCCCTAACCACCCCTCCCATACACACATACACAGCTCTGCGAGTGCTCTGCAGTGAACCAGTCTCCTGGTGTCTTTGCCGCAGCAGCATAGCCTGAACAGCAGGCTATGGTCAGATATTGTTGGAGGCCATGTTCTGGTAGCCTCCTGATTGCCCCTCCCCTGGTCACAGCAGAGCATCTCTCCTCCCCCAGCCAGGGATGCTACCTCCACAGCCTGCGCATGTCTCTCTGAACATTATCCCCGGAGAATGAGGTGGCATTTTCCCTGCCCACAGGGCTCCTGCTGCCCCACCCCTCAGCCTTGGGGAGTCGAGGATCACGCTCAGCTCCCCTGTAAGAGAAGATGGTGACGCTGCCCTAGGCATCCCTCCATATGACAAACCCAGATCTCATGGGGAGACTGTGGTGGATTCCACACCCTTTACAATAAGCTGAGCCAGCTTCCCAACCCCTCCCCTTATCGTTTGAGAGCTCAGGCTTCAAAAGACATGAATGTCCACCAAAGCTCCTGGCCACTCAGGGGGCAATCTTCACTGTACGAGCAGCAGGCACCCGTTCACTAGTAGCATTCAGGTGGGAGGTGCTGGCCCTTTAATTGTAATATACTGAAAGCAACTTCTGCACTTCCCCAGAGGACCAGGGATGCTCCCTTTAACACGGAGCAGCTGAACATGAGCTAGCATTTTTCTTAAAGCCACAGAAACAGCCTGGTTAGACATGGCTCTGAGGCCTTCAGCGCTCGCTCTGCAGAAATGCTGAGCACCCACAAACCCCAGTGGGAGCTGCACTTGCTCAGCACGTTAGCAAGTGAGGAATGAGAGAAGCTGCAGAGGAGCGTCCTGAATCCTGCCACAATCATTAGGAGCTGCTGGAGGATGTTGCTGGCTGTAATAAAGCAAAGGATCTTGGCAGCCCTGTGAACTATCAGGAGAACTGAGAGGGCCCCATGTGATAGCAGGATGTGAGGAGTGGGGATGTAGTCGGACGGGGGAAATGGCACCTCCTTCACATACAGAAGGTCAGAATTAAACCGAAACCCAGTTTCACAGAAGAAATACATTGGGGAGACAATGCCATCAAGTGCTCAGAGCAATAGACTAGGAGTCAGGACTCCTGGGGGTCTATTTCTGGCTCTGGATGGGAGTGCGGCCTAGTGGTTAGAACAGTGGACTGGGAGTCAAGGGTCCTGGGATGGTGTGTGCTCATGGTTAGAGCAGTGAGGACGGCTGGTTTCATTTCACTCTCTGACTTGCTGTGTGACTGGAGCTCAGTCTTATTGTGCTTCAGTGGCCCCGGCTGTGAAATGCTTTGAGATCTGTGCATGTACGGCGTTTCACAAGTGCAACATACTGCTAAGCTGAGGGTTAGCCCCAGGACATGATGATTCTCACCAGCTCTTTTGGCCAGGAGCATTAGCACTCATCAGCAGCCTCTGCAACTAGCTCTGAATGCTTTGCTGCAGAAACTGAGATTTTTCTGGAAGCATGGAGGGCAGAGGGGGCCCTGCCCCCTGGGGAGCCCTGGAGGGTGGAAGGAGAGAGGAAGGGTTTGTCTTGTTTGATCCAGTCCCACCTGGGCAGAGGGAGTGAGTGAAATCAGAGGGGAGATGGCCCAACCCCGCTCTGCACAAAGGGACTGCATCAGTCTTTGGCCAGGCTGAGGCCAGGTGGGGGCTGGGGGCAGACACTGGGAAGTAACCCAGCCAGATGATCTTATTTGCAAGGCATTAGGAAGGAGCCATCTGATTTTCTTTCCAAATGGAATTAGCCCTGTTAGGAGCAGAGGCGAGCGCTAAGCAGCCGTGGTGGGAAGGTCTCTCCCACAGTGTGTGTGGCTGAGGCTTGGTTGCCAAGGGCGGATCCCAAGGTCCCACACTTGAGGCACCACTGAGATCCTCTGAATTCCCATTTGGCTGCTACCTCAGCCCGTAGTCGCCTACATTTTGCTGGCAAAGTCTGTTAGGTGCCTGAGCATGTGCCAACGCCCCTGCGTCCTGTTCAGTCCCCCACTCATGCTAAGTCCTGGTGCATTCTCGCACTGGGTGTTCCTCTGCGGAGCTCGCTGGGGCCTGAGCTGGGAGGCGTGCATCGAGCAGGCCTATCTCACATGGCAGACAGCTGGGGTGACCCAAGGGGCAATTTTTCATTATCCCCGCCCCTGCCCCAGGATGAGTGACTCTCTAGCCCAGTGGTTAGGGCACTCCTGGGATGTGGGAGATGCAAGGTCAGCCCCTTCCCCACTGAGTATTTAATTAGTCTGCAAAGTGGAGCAGCTTCAACAGGAGAGATTCAGAGGGAGCCCCACGAGTAGCCAAGAGCCTGGGGCTGGGGCACTCTGCTGGCATACAGCAGAGCTGGGTTCATCTTTCTGCTCCAGAGCAGGAAAAGCGGGGATTTAAAGCCAGCAGGGAGTGCCCTGACCACTGGGCTACCGCCTCTCATGGGTGCGTGTCTCTCTCTGGGTTTGCATGACAAAGGGCTGGCGGGCTTAGGGGCCTAACTCCAGGAAAGGGTTCATGGCAGAGGTTCCCCTTGGCTCCCCGCTCAGCATCCTGGCTTCTGGGATTCCTGTCCCTGGACACCGAGCTCTGCCCAGGTGTCGTGTGGGGAGCGTGGGACCCAGCTGGTGGCTGTGACTTCCACTAGGCAGCAGGTGGAGGGCACCTAAAAGCTAGGCAGTGCAGTGCCAAGGTCCCTTGTGGCTCTGGCCCTGCATGACCATCTCTCCCCCCAGAGACAAGCACTGGTGACTGCAGGCCTTGAACAGTGGGGGCAGGGATGGGGGTTTCATCAGAGAGAAGAGGAGGATCCCTGGGAGCTCCCAAACTGCAGGGCTTGATCCCGTATCCTTACTCATGCCAGGTCCCACTGACCTCAAGGGGCGTTTTGCATAATAAGCAGTGCAGGGCCAGGCCCAGGCAAATTACAGATGGAAAAGACCTTTTGCATAATTCTCTCTAGCCCATCCCCTTGGGGCTACTGTTCAGGCCCCATCCCCAAAGCAGGCAACAGCAGTTACTGGCATCCTGTGCGGGGAGAATCAGACTCACGGATAGCTCCTTATAGCATACCCTCCAGAGCTTTTCTGTCCAGTGTGATTGGAGCTGGGACACACGGCACTGTAAGAAGCTGCATTCCCTCACATCTGGCAGCCGCTGCCACTGGGGGCTAAGAAAGCTGGGCTAGCATGTCCTGCCTAGGGAACAGTGTGACCTTGACTCACAGAGACCCTGAGACAGGGACCCAAAGAGAGAGCTTTGTGCGGTGCGCCTGTCAGATCTTGTGACTTCCATCTGCTCTGGGGAGGAAGCGCTGCCAGAGCTCAGGGACTGGGGTTGGGTCATCTGGGGATGCCAACCCTGCTGGCGTCCCACAGAGCCCTGATGTGTGGGAGGGGAGGGAAAAGCCTGTGACAGCAGCTCCAGTGTACATGAGGCAGCCCCCAGTTTCTGCCGAGAGGTGATGAGCTGTGACGGGGGTGGGGGTGGGATCCAGAAATGGCATTACCAGGTGCACTCAGATTTCCAGTAGGTGGAGAGTCCATCTAGCCCAGGGGTCGGCAACCTTTAGTCAGTGGAAGAGGGGGCAAAATGGCTCTTTTGATAGTAAAGGTTGCCGACCCCTGATCTAGCCCATCAGGAAGCCCCAAAGGGGGCTGCGCAATGAGCAGCCCTGGCACAAGGGATCAGACCCAGCACAGGGCAGAAAATGGAGCCAGGGGCTGGGTCTAGATGGGGGAGGGGCGAAGCTGTGTGGCGTGGTCCAGGGGAAGCCATGGAAGAGGTGAGGTCTCCGATGATGCTATCCCCGTGCACCCCCACGTCACTCTTGGGAAGGGGCTAGGTAGCACGCCATAGTCACTGTTGCTTTCTTAGGCATATAGGGCTCAGTGCCCCGGGGACAGGCAATGGGCCTCTGATGGGATGTACAGCCCCCCTCCTCGTGTCTGGAAAGGGTGTTAGCTTGAGGCTCAGAAGCCGTGCCCTGTTACACCTGGATTGGCCGTCGCCTTGGAAAGGGGGAAGGCCAGGAATTAGAGGCTGGCCTGGCCTGGCCATGAGCAGCTTTGGGGTGGCAAGGAGCCTGGCTCAGTACAGAGGCTGAGCAGAAATTTCAGAGTGCCTGAGGTCTTGGGTGGCGAGATGTAAGCCCATGAATGTGCCTAGCATTAGGACATTTTACAGCAAAGGGGGCTGGCTGCAAGGCAGGAGCTACCATCTGAGCCTGGCTGGGTTGGTGACTTGGTCGTTTTGCTATTTTATCTCAGACTTTAAGTGGACTCTGAGGCCTTAGAAGGGGTGAGACTCTGAAAGGAAGCCTGGCTAGAGGGTCAAGGCACTCTGATGACCAGGGTAGGTCAGAGAAGACCCTGGGGAAATGGAGGCAGAGGTGCTCCAATGTAACTTCTGGTCATGGGGGGAGGAGGAGTGCTGGGTGGCATCTTTGCCAAACCTACCCTGGCGAATTCCCTCTTGGACCAATTTCCATTCAGTCCTTGGCCAGCCTGCAGAGACTGTGAGCAAGCAGCTCAGTTAGTGCCAGTTGTGATGGGCTTGTTTTTGGCATGCTCTGAGTGGGCATTGGACTGAGACCTAGAAAACTCATTGCATGGAGCCAGAAAACAGTGGTCAGATGACGGCAATATTTGATCAGAGCTGTCCTGCTGGGATTCAACCTGGGTACTGCCCTATCAAAACAAGGATTTAACACTTTCCTGGAAACTTGTCCTGAGTTTGATTCAGGAGCTTAGGCACTTACAAAAAGAATTGGACTGTGACAAATTTCTGGTCCTGCCTCTGCCACTTGTTCTCTGGTTGACCTTGTGCAAATCACTCACCCTCTCTGTGCCTTGGTTTTCCCGTCTGTAAAATGGGGATAAGAAACCTGCCCTATCCTGGTAAGTGATGAGTCATTAGCGTTCGTAATGTGTTTGGAGATTCTCAGACCAACAAGACTGGCAAAAGTGTCATTAGGACAGCTCAGGTCCAGCGCTGCTGAGCTCCATGAGATCCTAGAGTCCTAGAAGAGCGTCCTTGACTTGGTAGCAATTTTTTTTTACCCGTCATGTGGAGGCAGGACTCAGTAAGACTAAAGCTGCTACACTGTATTGGCTATCCAGCACTCCCTCACTCAGTCATACTCAAGAGCTCCCCCTCACCTACCCCTACAGCAACTCAAGGTCATGGAGGGAGACGTTTCTGCACGTTCCCTAGGGTCTGTTTCTTCTATTCCAAGGCTGCTAGATTTATATTTGGTGTCATTGGTTTTAAAAATGATTTTATTTCACTTTTTAAAATTACAGTTTAAAAAACAAATTGTCTTGGCTCCTCAACAGCCTCCCTCCTCCCCACCTACAATTAGCAAGGACCCCCACCTTTTAGATTCAAAGTGACTTTTATGCCCACATAAGCCTTGTGTTACCTGGCTGCTTGTCTATCGACTACCCTTGTCAGAAATGCTGACTCAGGAAACTGAGGTTAGCGCAGAAGGAGGAAAAATGATCCCTGCCCCCAAAAAACACCTTCCCTCCCACTATTGGGGGGGGCCATTACTCTTATGGCCCTCACTTTGAGTTGTTTTGTCATGCACATTTTAAAGCCCACAATGCCACATCTGGGTCTCAGCAACACCAGGAAAATTCTGCTCCTACTTAAGTGTGCAATGCAGACACATCTCCCAGTTCTCCTTTGGTACAGTGGCTCCCCACTAATCCCTCAGGTCTGGCTTTGGGCTCAGCCGGTTCATATCTTGACCCTCCCCTATTAGCAGCTGAATCTAACCATGCCAATAATTGTGTTAGTTCAGAGCTGTGCCGGGATTTTAAATCCTCATGCATTAAAGTGCTCAGAGCTGGGGTTCCAATCTATTGTTTGGTTTCTGAGCTATAACACAGTGCTGGGAGCTAGCAGGTGAGCCAGGACTCCCATCACTTAGGCATCAGTCAGCTCACCTGGCTGATTGGGGATGTGCAAGTTAATTGGCCTATCAGGCTGGATGAGCCAATGAACCCATCAGTGGCAGGATGTAGCATGGGGCATGAGTCGCTTGCTGGTGGATTCCCTGCAGCTTGAGGTCTTCAAATCTCACTTTTGAGGATTTCAATAACTCAGTCATGGGTTCGGGGTTGTTATAAATGTGTATGGGTAGGGTTTTGTGGCCTGCCTTGTGCGGGAGGTCAGACTAGATGATCATATTGGTCCCTTCTGACCTATGAGTCTATGAGTCTATAAGGACAGGAAGATGTTACCAGGGAGAGGGAGCAACCTGGCTTACCTAATTTCAGTGTGTGCAGAGCTCTTAAGGAAGTTACTTGCTGTTGTTGTGGGAGAGGGCTGGGTGAGGGGAATGTAAGTAAATCATACAAAGCTGCTGCTCCACAGAGTCTGTGATGGTTGCTGGGACATTTTGTGGATAGGGATGGAGGGCCCTGTGGATCCTGTGTGGACATCTGCTTCTAGAAAACACAGTGATAAGAAATAGCCCACCATAAAGCCAACACAGCAAAATCCAAACAAGAGAACAGTGGAAAGCTCCAAGGTCAGAGGAGTCTGGAAATATGAAACTTCAGAAGACAATCTGTAGTTCAACTGAGCAGAAAATACAAAGAAACCCATAGGAGTTAGGTGTGAGACAGGTCTTGATCACTTAACGAGGCAGACCACCTCCAGCAGCTCTGGGGAAATGTGACTAACTGTAGGTGTGCCTCGGGAAGTGTGACATTGGGTGGATAAATGGTTTTTTCAGAGTTTGGCCAGAGATCTGATATGTCATGGTTTGCTGGAATGCTTTTCTGATTGTAAACTTCAGGGCAGGGACTCTCATGTATTTGCACAACCCCTAGCATGACGAGGCCCTGACCTGCCCAGGTTTGTCAATCTGCATGATAAGATTCCAGCATTTTCACTCTGAAGCCTAAAATGTCTGAAGAGTCAGCGTGAAGTGGTGGAAACAGTTACAAGCATAGCTGAGAGCTCCTCTTGTTTACAACATCACCAGGTTGAATCATCATGGGGATTCGTGGTTTGTTACCATCCAGTTTTTAAGTTGTCAGACATATTTGCCTCTTTCACTCATGACTTTACAAATTATACCCAGCCTTTCAGCTACTAGTGTAAGAAGTCACTTAGGATGCACAGCAGATTGCTAGGGAACAGTGGACCTTCAATGGTCCGGATGGTTTGAAGAACCTCTTCAGCCTGAAAATTGGACTGGAAATCCTGTTTCTCTCGCAAATGCTCCCTGGTTTGGGGCAAACAGGAAATAGTGATTAGCCTTCACTACCTGAGAGCTGAGTGCATCCAGCTTCCATCTGCCTCTGGGGGAGCTCACGGCTTGGAGGAATCAGACCCTGTTTTGTGCTTTGTGCTGCAGAAACCTCAAAAGTTTAGAAACTTACAAAACTAGGCACAAAGCAACTGGAACTTTCCCTTTAAAAGACCCAGGTCTGATCTGCATCAAAGCTTGAATGGAGGATCGAGGTCAATCCATATTTTATCCAAAGCAATAGACCCAGCTTCATAAATCTGAGCAAGTCACCAAACCAGCATGACTATGTTTAACCCTATATAAATGTGCCAGTCAAACGCAGCCCAGATGTGTAACTTGATGCCCCTTAGCATAAGTGAAGGGTGTAGCTGGACAACACAGTGTGGCTGAATATTTTATTTGTTCTAAATTAACTGGTCATTGTTGTTGTGGAGTGCATTCATGTCTCACTTGGGAATAGGTACAGCATGGGGTAATGAAGGACATTCCAGGCAGAATAAAAGGTATCCAGCTGGCACTCTGGTTTATGAAGAAAACTTTCTAACTAGAAGTGTCGTTAAGGGAGTAGGTTTCCAAGGGAGGCTGTGGAATCCACATCACTGGAGGTGTATAAGAACAGGGTGGATGCACATCTGTCAGGGATGGTCTAGGTTGACTTGGGACCCGCCCCAGCACAGGGGGCTGGACTTGATGACCTCTTGAAGTCCTTTCCAGCCCAATATTTCTGTGATTTAAGGACTCAAGGAAAATAAGAGGAGGATATCCAGCTTTCGTACAGTATGAATATGCATGAGGTTAAGGAAATCCATGTGTGTCCTACAGATTAAAACATTGGACTAGGACTCGGGAAACCTGGGTTTAAATCCTGTCTCTACCACTGGTTGCTTGTGGCCTTGGGCACGTCACTCCCCCTGTGCCTCTGTTTCCTGATCTGTAAAACAGGGCTAATGCTGACCTCTTTTGGAAAGCGTTTTGAGCTCTGCTGATGTGACATGCTACCAAAGAGCTAGGGGTTTATGTGGGGATATATTTTAATGGTATTGAATACCGGTTACTTACAATGAGCCCAACAACTCCATGGTACTGACTGTGCCATTTTCCACATATGTGCTGGGTGCCTGTGACTTGGAACCTGAAGTTAGCCCCATTCACCTTCCCAGGGAAGAACTGATGAGGAGACCATGACTGTTTAGTGCCTGTGAGGTACAGTGTGTCAAAGTACAGCTCACCCGGTGTAACAATGCAACAAACAGTATCCTACAGTGCAGGTCCCAAGCACTGCCAGATGGCTGGTGGGACCTGCAGCCGTTTGGGATCAGCAATCTAGGAAGTGGGAGCCTTTTCTTACAATAAGGGATGAAGCTAGGGAGGGTCTCAGCTGCAGCTGTCACTCAGATGGAGACTGCACTGCAATGTGCTCTGGTCACGCTGATCCCGCTGGAACGCTGGTCTTGCAGTTGGGGCAGGCCACATTTCCAGTCTGAAGGTGGAGGCAGATGCCCTGTCCTATGCAATGGTGCTCAGGCCCGAGGGGGCAGCCCTGTTCTAATCTCCTCTGGCTGCTACCTGAAGAAATTTGCTTCTCGGGGGATTCCTCCCTCCCACGGCAATAGAGGTTGAGATTTGGGAACTGTAGCCACCTGCTTGATGCTTCCTGCCAGGGAAAGAGCAGGAGTAAGTGGGAGGGACAGGAGGAGGAGCAGAGAGATGGCTGCACAGGCACATGCATGGGGCTTGAGCCCCCTTCCAGCCCCTGCTCAGTGAGATCCTTTTTCTCTTCTTTGCACTTGTTGTTTTAGACTGGGATTTTCAAAGGAAAGGGGGTTGGGTGCTTGACTCCTTGGAAAATCCCACCTTCTTCATTTTTTTTCCCCTCCCAGCACCCAGAAGTGCACTGGGCTATCTACAGCTAGACCGACATACTCCTGCCATGGCAAACTTACCACCTAAGACAGTGGTTCCCAACCTGTGGTCCGGGGGCTTTCAAAGTGGCCTGTGGCTCCCCTCCTGCTGGTTGCAGAAGAGAGCCGCTGCCTAAGGACCCAGGCAGAGCACGTTTTCGTGGGGCTAAAAGACCAGTGCAGGCTCCTTGCTGCAGCCAAGGGGATGGGTGATCAGCACTACCCTTCCCCTGGCTGTAGCAGGGAGCATGGCAAATCATTCTGCCCAGTTCCTTAGGTGCTGGGGTCCCTGCTGGAGCCAGAGGGAAGGGAGCGTTGATCCTCCATCCCCCTGGCTGCAGAAGACAGCGATTGCCTAGGGACCCAGGTGGTGTGCACAGGTCTGGAGGATGTGTGCAGTTCCCCTGCTGCAGCCAGGGAGATGGGAGATCAGTGAGGAGGCAGCCTCCCCACTGAACTCCTTCTGTCTGGCTGCAGTGTTGGAGGACCTGCTGGCAGAGACTGGTGGCCTTTCAGGGTTATAAAAATGGTATCTGTGGCCCTTGAGCCAAAAAGGCTGGGAACCACTGACCTAAGAGCTAGCAAACACTGGTAACAAAACACAGGGAGGGGATGAGACAAGGAAGGAGGAAATATTACATATAACAGGACCAAGCATTTGCTCAGTTTTAGCATGTATAGCCACTTGAGGATAGTACAGTTAATTCTGTGGTGATCCTATGAGGCTGAGAGGTGACTTCACAGATTTCAAACTTCATAGAGACTGATGTGTGTGAACCCTTCCAGGAGTTTTGGGCTAAGCAGATGGAGGGGCTGGGTGTGTGAGAACCAGTGAGCGTCACAGCCAGCCTGGGGGAGCCCCTGGAAGCATGGTGTGTGACCCTGGAAGAAGCCTGAGAAGTGTGTTTTGGGTCAGAGGTGCCGGCTGAAAAGAATGGCTTTGGTGCAGTTTCCTGCTAGTGTGTTCATTCCACGTTCAGGGATACAGGACTGTGTAAGTACATTCTTTGTGATTAAACTGAATCCAAGAACTACCTTAATGTCACCAATTTTTTCTCTGAATCAGAACAGCCCACTAGACCCTGAATTTGTCTAGCCCTTTGGTTCAAAAGGGACAATACAAAGAAATCACTCCCCACCTCTGAAACATGGGTGAATACCTCAGCTTTTTTTAAACTGAGTGTTTTGCTTTCTCAGAGATAAGGCTGATCTACACCAGACTCTCTTTATGAAATCCCTCGTAAGACCTAGGTTTGAGAGCTGAAGTGCTTTTATGGCATAGTTGTTGGGTTTCTTTCATGTTAAATCCTTATGTTTCCTCCCGGGGATCCTCTGAACCTACCTTCCCAAAAGCTGCTCCTGAGATGGCAGAGCCCAGCGGCGGTTCGTTTCTCCTGCGGCACTAGGTGTGACTCGCCTTTGCAGTAACCTTTATACCCCGACCCGTCACTGAGCAGCACTGCTGAGGATCTGACGTTTCACTTACATTTAACACAAAGGGAGCCAGGACGTCCTCAGTCAGCCGTGCACCCCCAGTCGAGGCACGACCTTGTGGCCTCTCTACCCGCGGAAAGGGACGATCCGCGCAGTCTGTCTCTGCCGGACCCGGGGGGGGGGACGAGCACGGGGGCCGTGCCCATGGCTGGGGGGCGAATCCCCCGGGCAGCGCCTGTCCCCAGCTCCACAGGAGGCTGCTGCGGCGGGGAGTGGAACCGGAGCGAAAGCAGGGAACGGCCTGCGTGCGACGGGCAGTGGAACTGCGCGGGGCTTGCGCCAGGCCGCGGCACGCGGGGCTGTCCCAGGGTCGGAGCTGTCCCGGCACCATCACTCCTCCCCATCACTGAAGTATCTGAGCACCTAATGCAAATTTGAGAGGGGACATGCAGGATACATAAAATATGGACTTAATGGGAGTGTTCTTTAACGAGGGAAATATTCAAAATGTTTCCACCAGCCCCTGACGGGACAAGCAACAAACTCACTGCAGCATACAGGGAGTAGCATGCAAGCAAAACAGATCCCCTTAGTCACAACCTGAGCATCTGGCAAAACCATTTCAGCTGGGATCAGGCCAAAGAGACCGACTGTACAGCAGTAACAGAGCTTTAGAAATATCTGTGGTATTAATTTAGTATTTGAAGCTTATTTGCTTGCATTTATTCAATGGTACTGTAATTCCCATTTTGAGTGTGTCTTGCTGGAGATGTCATGATGCACTTGGAAGGATGTGTGCGCATGACCTCCCAAAAGAAAAAACTGGCAGCAATTTTCCAAGAGCCACCACAAACGTGCATGAAAGTGAAGCAGATTGTAGTTGCCCATCCTCTTTAATCAGGAGGTGTGACAGATGGAGACAATGGGCCCCAGTATGCAGTGCTCTTATTTTGACCTGAGCAGAGGCTGCCCAGATTGAGAGGAGTAGCAGTCTATATGAGGTTTTTGTGTAGTGCCCGTCTCCTGATGAGGGACCATTTGTAGCAATGTGTGCTGGGAGCTGCAGTCTCTTGTGGTCCCAGCTCATATTAAAGGGGATTTGTAAAGGAAAAAATATACTGGGTTCTCTTTTTCCCCTAAAGAAAGCATGAAAGATTTTTTATTTTAATCCCAGGAATAAAGGTTTATTTCCCCCCCCTGCCTGTTTTTACTTTACCTTGTCATGAAGCTTTATGGATGACTGGAAGACTAGCAGGTTTGTGAGAAGATAGGTACCAAAGATGTAAAACATTACTGAGAGAGGAAGGGATTTTTATTCAGACTGAGATTTTCTCTTTGATAAGATGTCAGGTCTCCCCCTTTGCTTCAAGGCTGTGAAAGTTCTGTCATCCATGGAGTCCTTTAGCAAAACCAAGGAAGATGAGACTTGACATGCCTGATATTTCTAAGGTAGACGATTCTTAGGATATTTGTACTGTCTAAAACAATAAGCAGATAGAGAAACATGTACAGAAACCCCTTTCAAGCTTGCTTTAAACAGCATAAAGAAAAAAATGAGGCACGTACCCCATTTTTCTCCCTTTGTTGGTCACCTTTAAAAATAGGGCTTGAAAATGACCGATACATATGCTGTCCTCTCCATACTCAACTCTTTCAGTTGAAAGGGATATAATGATTGTGCACTGTTTCATCGTAATTTATTGTCAAGGGCCTTGGTGTCCTGTGATTCCACAGCTGCAGAATTTGTTTCAAATTCACTCTTTGCCCCAGAGACGTGCCCAGAATCTCGGCTTTTGTTGTGTAGATGTGTTTTAGCTCTCATGGTTGTGAGGATAATACGAGTGAGTGGAATTGGTGATGCAGTGTTGAGTCTGCAGAGAGCCTGAAACAAGTGTTTACAGACGTGAGCTATCCCCACTCATCTCACTGAGGTATTGATTCTGAAATATAACAATAGCAATAGAAGTGGCAACATTGTTAACTATTTCACTGCTAATTATTTTTGCAGAAACATCAACCAATGTGCTTATCTCGCAGTCCCAACCTGCCTCTCACTCCTCTCCAGGTATTAAAAATCCCGACAGTCTCATACCCAGCTGCCAAAGTATTCCAACCTTACCTCTGCAGTTCTATGCTGTAGTTGTGCGTCGTCAGTACAAACTTCTGAAGCTCATCAGAAATTGAAAATAATATTAATTGAATTTAATATAAAAATAAACAACATTTTCATTTAATGCATAATTGGAAGGTGCTGATACCACAGTGATGAGAGCCATATAAGAACCTGAAAAAAATAGAGATCAGCATTGCGTGGATTGGATTATTCACTGTCATATTTAATTTATTTGAAACATGAAGTTTTAAATTCAGATGAAACTACTGCAGAATACAAGGTCCTAGCTGCAGAATTTAGGTCAACTTGTTGCAAAGCACACAGTGCTTTGTGTATTGTTCATCAACTTTCTAGTTAATGCATTTTAAAAAACTTGTTATGAGAACTGACCAAATAGCTGAAAAACATTTATAGAATATATTATTTGACTAATTACATCAGTGTTAGCTGAATGAAATATTTCCTGAATATTTGGTCAAATATTGCAGAAAAGTTTGTCAAATAAGTTATACTATGAATGTTGTGAAATTAATCAAACAGTACATTTGCCAAATACTTTTGCATCTGTCTTTCAGGGAGTTGGTTGATCTCTTTTTCCAGTATTCTGATTACCTTTCACTCTGCTGCACCTTGGCAAAGCCTTGAGCAACTGCAGAGGCACTGAAGCTGTCTGCTGACTCAGCAAGACAGTACTATATTGATTACAGTCAGTTCACGTTTGGAAGGTTTTCTTCACTACCACAAGAGCCAAACACTTCTTTTTTTAAATGTAGGCTCTGTAGAAGTTGATGATACTTTTTCAGTTATGTATCCTGTCTGAAGACGAAGCAGTGGGCTGTATTCAGGAACTCCATGGACTGCGTTTAAGGCAGTTATAAATTATTCTAAAGTTCTTTACTTGCTGAAAGTTCCTGAAGACTATTATCTCAAGTCCAAGCTTCCAGTTTAAGCCACATCACACTGCAGCAAGTGTTTTTTGTCCATGGCTTCAAGAGAATATTGCAAAGTCTCCAGATCACAAGCCTGGTTTCCTTCATTCAGAAAAAAACAGATCAGATTTACTTAGTTCACATGTAAAAAGATATTAGGCCAGATTCTGTTCTTGCACCAATGTAAATCAGGAATAACTTGACTGAAGCCAGTATGAGAGGAGAATCGGGCCTCTTGTTTCTAAATGTCAACACTTCAAACCCCCTCTGGGCCCTTTCCTTGTAATATGTAATCACCAGCAATAATAATTGTGCCCTCAGTTTACACCTGTGCAGCCTCCATGGCTGTCATTGGGTTTGCACAGGTGTCACTGATTGGAACGTAAACATTTCTGTTGATGTTGTACAAGAAGGAATAGACTCCAGCTCCCCCTCAGCTTGCTGTGTTGGAACTGCAGGGTGAATAGCAGTAAAAAGCAGTACAAGCTTTAGACATCCTAGTCAGCAAATGTGACTGATACAGACAGAAGGTGGATCGGTTGGCTGAGAAGGGGCTATTTTTATATAGTCACTTTTCAGAACAGAACCACATTTTAAGGCTCATCCCAGACTTTGTTTTGCTGCAGCACTAGGATTATCGATGTCCAATAAAAATGGCTTTAAGAGTTATTTCAGCCCTGTACCTTAATAACCCTGGGGAATAGCTCCCCTTTTCTCCTGCCAAATATCTTCCTGCTTAGCATAACTTTACTGTGGCATTTTTGCTGTCATGTTTTCTTTCATTGCAACAGCTGCACTTTGACCACCCATGCCATGATGTCTTGCTGCAGTGAGGGTCAGAATACACCAATAAACTTCACAGCATTAGGCATTGATCTTTAGTATCTTTTTTCCTCCTTCCTTGTGTTCAGGGGCAGTCTGGCAAGAGGAGGTATTTGGTTTGGTTGCCCCATTTATCACTTCTTCAGCATCTGTAGATTTAAGACTTGTGGGTTATTTCCAAATCTTTTCCTCTTCCCCTGTAGTGAAAACAGGAGCTTCTTAAAATCTTGGTTGGAAGGAATTATTCCCAGACAAAAAGCTTCATTAAGAGACAGTTATGGTGGTAACAATGTCTCCCTTCTGTTGAAGATTTCATTAGCATGTTATCTCTCTCAAAAGGAACCAGCACTCGAAAAACAGCAAATTCTAAGTCAAGGTTACGTTTGTGGGAAGAAATGAGCACCAAGTGGTTTAGAAGCCTGGAAATTTAGATTATGCTTTCACAAACCACCTTCCCTCTTCTTTCATTCCTTACCAGACCTTGCCACCCTCTGGCATAAATTGCCAGCTGTGCTAAATATTTCAAGTACTGGTCAGATTCTCATGAGCTCCTCTTTGTGTGGAACAGGCAAGATCAAGAACCCATTCTGGAGAATAAGGTACAGTGCTCTATTGTCTGCAGCTAGCATTAGATACTAGATAAGGGGCAAATGTTTAACCCGTGGGAGTAAACCATTGGAAGAGTTTACCTAGGGGTGTGTGGGTTCTCCATCACTTAAACTCTTTCAGTCAGGTCTAGATGACTTTTTAAAAGATACATTATCGCTGAAACAGGAGTTATGGGCTTTATGCAGAAATGACTGGGTGAGGTTCTCTGGTCTGTGTTATTCAGGAGGTCAGACTAAAGATCATGATGGTCTCTTCTGACCTTAAAAAGTGTGACGTTACCTGCACACTAGGGCACTGCACCTTCATCCCAATCCGTAGGGCTCAAGGCATAACCCAGTTAAGGCACCCCCCCATCCAGGGGAAAGGCACCTACTTTTACCCCATTCACACTCTAGGGCTCAGGGTCACTCAGTCCCAGGCCATAGGGGTCCGGGTGTAACCTGGTTAGTTGAAGTACCCACCCTTTCCCAATTTGTAGGGCTCTGGATGTAATTCTCTGTGGGTTTGCAGGATCTTTTACTAGTGAAGGAGCCTTACACAGTAATATCCTTATTCTCTATTTATTAACAGTTACCAACACAGAATACACACACTAAGCACAATGCTCACCACTGCCAATAAGGCAGACAAACTTCTCCTGGTGGCCAATTAGGATTAGATCATTTAGGGACTCCAGCTTCTGCATAGCATGGTTGGCAAGGTGTTGAGTTCTGGCAGCTCTGATCTTTTTGGACTGTGTCCTGGAGTTAGGTTCCAAAGAACTTCCTTTTGGACCTCAGTTTACATAGTGAAACTTGCGTCCTGCTTAGCTGTACCTTAACCAATCATTTTAAACTAAAGTACTACAAAGCACCAATCCTAGCACATTATGAAACAGTTCTTTAACCAATCATATCCCACCACCTTAATTGATTTAAATAGTACACACTTAGGCCCGGTCTACACTTACCTTCCGGATTCGGCGGCAGTCGACGGGAGACACACAAGTGACATAAATCACTTGCATGTCTTCCGTTGACTTTGCAGCATCTCCTTCGCTGCAAAGGGCGAACAACAGCATTCCCTTCGATGCAGCGTTACGCCACTTACTGGGGTGGTTTTCCTGCATCGCTCGCTGGATCGACTGGTCTGCCTACACAGACCGCTCAGTCAATCCAGAGCAATCGATCTGACGGAGACGAATTTGCTGCCGTCGGTGTAGACCCAGCCTTAGTTATGCAACAGACAGAAACAATCAAAGAACCAGAAAGAAATCTTTCAGATAAACAATAGAGAAGTGGGCACCATAAAGACAAAACAATAAGAAGTGCAGATTTTACAGCCACAGTTGTTAAGTGATTCCTTTCCAGACAGAATGCTATCAAAAAAAGTTTTCTTTAAGCATCTTAAGATCTGTTTCTTTATCTGATGGTGGTAGGTACTATTAGCACAGTATCACCTTCTTAACAGCCTGATATTACATTGTCTTGAAGTAGTTTCAGGAATGTGAAGATGTGACCACTTGCTACTTAGCTTATAGCAGCTGCCTCTCCTGATAAGGCTGCTACTGCTTAGCCCAAGAACAAGGCCTAAGCTAGCCAAAAAGCCAAGATCTCAGACCTTACAGTGAGCCTGTGGTACCACATTGATTGGTGCCCTGTGGATATGCCAGATAGACATTTGTACAGTCAGAGGCCAGAGTGGCTGTATAAGGGCGATTGTTTCTCAGACTCCCATCAGGAAGGAGAGCCAGTTGAGTACAGCACTGCGTAGTGAGGTGGAGTGGCCTCCCGCTGAGCCAGAGGGGGAGGAGCCATCCACTGAACCCACTACACACCGTTTGCACTCTCCTTAGAGAGGATGGAGGAACGGTACAAAGTAGTAGGTGTTTGTGTGTTGGGGGTAGATGGTAAAATGTGAAAATATTGTATTCTCTTGATTCTAGTGGGAAAGTGAGAAGGAAGGTGTTTGGTCTATACCTGGTGGGTAGAAGTTGAGTCTGGCTCATTCTGGGACTGTGCATTTCAGGAACATCTGTGGCTGGGCGGATGGCCCTTAATAGGGAAGTACAGTATAGTATCCTGTACTTAGGGGATAGGTGTTTCATAATGGGCACGTACAGAAAGGTACAGAGTGGAGATAGAAAGCCCAGATCCACAATGGCATTTAGCTGCCTCACTCCCATTGGAGTCATGGGGAGGAGGTAGAGCTAAGGGTGGTTGTGGAATCTTAACTCTGAATTTCCAGATTTTTCAAACATTTATTTTTTCCATGCAGTTAGCCTTATTGTAGCAGGCCAGATTTCAGGCGAGCATAACTCCAATGCCAGTGCCAGCGGGGAACGTGGGGCAGGATTCCCTGCTTTTCAGATATTGATTGGTTTATAACTTGTGGCGAAGCACCTCCTCCATCTCGCCAGACTTGGCACTTCCCCCTCTGGCAGTGGTGGGGCCTGGGGTAAAGCAGCCCACCCTCCCCCTGGGACTGAGGTGTCCCCAGTTGACATGAGGTGACCCTTTCCCAGCTTGTAGAAAAAAGGGCCTTTATCATTTTAGGGCTAATATACCTGCCTTCCCTCAGTGTCATAGAATCATAGAAGATGGGGGTTGGAAGGGACCTCAGGAGGTATCTAGTCCATCCAGCTCAAAGCTGGACCAATCCCAGCTAAATCATCCCAGCCAGTGCTTTGTCAAGTTGGGCCTTATAAACCCCTAGGGATGGAGATTCCACCACCTCCCTAGGTAACCCATCCCAGTGCTTCACCACCCTCCTAGTGACAAACTTTTTCCTAATATCCAACCTAGACCTTCCCCACTGCAACTTGAGACCATTGCTCCTAGTTCTGTCATCTACTGCCACTGAGAACAGCCTAGCTCCATCTTCCTTGGAACCCCCTTCAAGTAGTTGAAGGCTGCTATCAAATCCCCCTCATTCTTCTCTTCTGCAGGCTAAACAAATGTAGTTCCTTCAGCCTCTCCTCATAAATCATGTACTCCAGCCCCCTAATCATTTTTGTTGCCCTCCGCTGGACTCTCTCCAACTTCTCCCATCCTTCATGTAGTGGGGAGCCTAAAACTGGACAGTACTCCAAATGAGGCCTCACCAGTGCTGAATAGAGGGGAATAATCAGTTCCCTCGGTCTGCTAGCAATGCTTTTGCTAATGCAGCCCAATATGTTGTTAGCCTTCTTGGCAACCAGGGCACACTGCTGACTCATATCCAGGACGAATGGGTACAAACTGGATATTAGGAAATTTAGACTTGAAATTAGACGAAGGTTTCTAACCATTAGGGGAGTGAAGTTCTGGAACAGCCTTCCGAGGGAAGTAGTGGGGGAAAATGACTTATCTGGCTTTAAGACTAAGCTTGATAAGTATATGGAGGGGATGTTATGATGGGATAGTTTAATTTGAGCAATTGATTTGGATTATCGGCAGATAAGTCTGCTCAATGGTCTGTGGGAATGTTGGATGGGATGGGAACTGAGTTACTGCAGAGAATTCTTTTTTGGGTGTTGGCTGGTGAGTCTTGCCCACGTGCTTGGGGTTTAGCTGATCGCCATATTTGGGGTCGGGAAGGAATTTTCCTCCAGGGCGGATTGGCAGAGGCCCCGGAGGTTTTTCGCCTTCCCCTGCAGCGTGGGGCATGGGTCGCTTGCTGGTGGATTCCCTGCAGCTTGAGGTCTTCAAATCTCACTTTTGAGGATTTCAATAACTCAGTCATGGGTTCGGGGTTGTTATAAATGTGTATGGGTAGGGTTTTGTGGCCTGCCTTGTGCAGGAGGTCAGACTAGATGATCATATTGGTCCCTTCTGACCTATGAGTCTATGAGTCTATGAGTCCTATCCACTGTAACCCCCAGATCCTTTTCTGCAGAGCTGCTGCCTAGCTCATCGATCCCCAGTCTGTAGCTGTGCATAGGATTCTTCTGTCCTAAGTGCAGGACTCTGCACTTGTCCTTGTTGAGCCTCATTAGATTTCTTTTGGCCCAATCCTCCAATTTGTTTAGGTCCTTCTGTATCCTATCCCTCCCTTCCAGATTATCTATCACTCCCCCTAGTTTAGTGTCAACTGCAAACGTGCTGAGGGTGCAATCTACCCCATCCTCCAGATCATTAATGAAGATGTTGAAAGAAACCTCTTGCGGTTACCCAGCCGGACTTTGTTACAAACTAGTATTCTAATATGGTTATAGCAGAAGCAAATGAGATGCCTTTGCTGCTCAACAATACCTAAGTGAAGCTTTACATCACTGGATTATTTTCAAAGAAGAGTATTAAAAAACCCAGATGTGAAAACTTATGTTAGATTGTTAGTGTGTCTTCAGGTAGTGAGGCTATTACTTTGCTATAGTTACAGATTAGCTGTAAACAATACATGTTCTTTGATGAAACACTGGCCAGCATAATGTTGGAGCTTGAGTCTCCTCTTACTTCCACTCGGGTGAATCAGGAGTAACTCCATTTCAATGAGATCAGAAGCAGGCACTTTGAATTACTTACTGTGGTAAGGTGAAGGCAGAATTGCCTAGTGGTTAGAACTTTGGACTGGGACAGTCAACAGACTTGCATTCTATTCCTGGCTTTATTCAAGACCTTGGACAAGTCACTTCACCTCCTTGTCAAATGCTCTCAGATCTACTGATAGGAATCACTGTATGAGAGCTAGGCTATTATTTTATTTTATAAGGCTTTTAACCTCTTTGAACTTGTTTAGCCAACAAGCGAACTCTGTTTGATCAGATGTGTGTCAGTGTTGTTTATAAGCTCTAGCCTTCTGTAGTAGAAAACCATTTTTCTTTTGCTCTGTTAGAAACCTGCAGCATTGATCAGCTCTGCAGAAGTCAGTGGACAATTAAAATAGTTGGTTTCTATTCCTGGCTCTGCCACTGATCTTGGGCAAGCTGCTTTGTCCCTCTGTCCCTCAGTTTCCCCATGTACAAAATGGGGTTCTTACTCAGCACAGAGGAGAGGCAAACAGAGGGAGTTTGCCTGGGAACGGTCCAAGAGGAGAGGAGCCCGGGTGAGGCTACTTGAGGGGAGCTGTGTTGTGTGCTAGAGGGGTGAGTATCTGAAAGACCATTTATTTGACTGACTGCTGCAAGTCACAGGGACTGTTTGGCAGTTGACCGTGTGTGTGCTTGTTTGAAAAGTGTGAATTGGGAGTGCTTTGTTTCAGGTGGGCCTTGAGGGGTTGATTGGAGAGGGAGACTTTGAGCCAGGGCAACTGCTTCGAGTCAGCAGCCTTATAAGAAGCAGCCAGTTGTGAACCAGTGAGCTGCAAATGGAGAAGAGGCAAACAGAGGGAGTTTGCCTTTCAGACTGAGAATGAGGGGGGTTGACAGTAGTCTTCAACTTCCTGAAGGGGGTTCCAGGGAGGATGGAGCTGGCTGTTCTCAGTGGCAGTAGATGACAGAACTAGGAGCAACGGTCTCAAGTTGCAGTGGGGGAAGTCTAGGTTGGATATTTGGAAAAACATTTTCACTAGGAGGGTGGTGCAGCACTGCAATGGGTTACCTAGGGAGGTGGTGGCATCTGCATCTTTAGAGGTTTTTAAGCTGCATCTTGACAAAACCCTGGCTGGGATGATTTAGCTGAAGTTAGTCCTGCTTTGAGCAGGGGGTGGGACTAGACCTCCTCGGGTCCCTTCAACTCTAATCTTCTGTGATTCTATTCTATGATTACCAACCTGGCAGTGGTGCAGTAAAGATTAATTCATTTTTGTATGATGTGGACTGGGCTGTTACTCAGCCCAGGCTGTGCAGCTTGGATACTTACCGCATTTTTCTGACTGATCCTGTAAAAGGCAGGGAAGGGGTCAGTCCCCTGCCACATCCCGCACTGGTATTTTTCACTGTCCTGCAGGCCCAAGGAGCAACAAGTTTGTGTGAGCTTGAGAATGCAAGAGTGCGAGTGTATCTCTTGCTCTGGCATTTCTCTCTAATCTCTCTAGGTTTTAGATGCCCCCATCACTGTAGTAACTGACCATCTGGGGAGTGCAAGAGTGTGTTGGAGAAGGTGAATGATTTATCTTTGCTGTCCATGGTGGGCAGGCTCTGTTAATGAGCTGGGTTTAAGCATGTAATTAGCCTAGACACTATGGTGCTGGCTGCCTTATAAACCGTTCAATACCGTAAGAGTAAATCCTGCTCTGTTTAGTGATGTAAAGAATCTTTAGTACAAAACCTGTCCTAAAGCTCTTTGCCTATCTAACTACAGTTAAAAGGGTAAATAACACATAGCAGCATGGGTGAGAAATCAGATGTTCAGGCAAGGGAAAGGATGGTTTCAGATGAGATCTTAAGAAAGATGTTGATCAGTGAGGCTAGGAAATGCCAGGAGGCTGTGGAGAAGAAGGGTCCTGCCGTAAGAGCGGCTCAGTTGGGTGAACAACCAGCATGGTAGGGAGATGTTTGGTGGATGTCCTGTACCATATACTTTGGGACAGGGCAGGGGGCTCAGAGAAACTGGATGTGCCTTGCTAGTATGGCAAGCAGCTAGCTGAGATCTGAAAGGGCACCTTTGCCATGGCAGTGTGCAGGAAGCTACCTATATGTCTGCATGAGAGAGACAAAGGCCTTTGCTCATCTCATCTTGGCCTAGGCGCTGAATTTCATATGTCAGCAAGGGTTCTCTAGCTGGGTTGCATGTACCAGTGGGAGAGCCAGGCATCGGTTGTGTAGTTTTATGGTTCTTCATCAGCCTATTTTGTCTTGGCTTGTCACGAGCCCTGCATACAGGCTGGTGTGAAAACTTGCATCTCAGTGCCCACATGACAGGTACAGCGCACCCTAAATGTACAGCACAGCACGGATGATTTGTAATGTTTCTTTCACAACAGCATTGCAGCAGTGGACACACTGCAGGAGACTGTCTCATAACCATGCAGCCAGCACCCCAGCATGGCATTGCTGCTTTTTAAACCCAGTATGGCAAGCTGTTTGCCCATCATGTCCCCTAAGCCCTGTCTGCCAGTCCTACTCTGACATTCCATGAACGTGCACAGATGCCCCATGGGACACCTCAGCATAGGATCCAGAGCCTTCCTTCTGCAGGTCACCAGTTCAAATCCAGGTTGAGGTGGGTTCAGGCTGTGACCAAAGTTGCTACTATCAGTTTGGCTTTTTTGTGGCTTGGGTGAACTGAGTGTGGTGGGTCTCAGTCTAGCTCTCTGTACAGAGACGCCCATGCCATAAAAACCTTTGTTGGCAGCCCCTTGTGTTGGCTGTTGTGTTCTGTGTATGAATAGGGGCTTCAGTCAGTCCAAAGCAGCTTTTAAAAGCACTGTGCAGAAACAGCGCAAACTGCGCTGTTTAGCCCCTCAGCAAGCAGGACTGACCTTAGGAAAAATGGTGCCCTGGGGGAACTTGTATTTTGCCACCTCTGACCCCCACACGTGTCCCATCTCCACGGGCTCCCCATCACCCTGGGTCCCATGGCACCTCAAGCTCCCTGTCGCCTCTTTCCCCCATCACCTCCAGGCTCCTCCCAGTGCTTAATTTGTGTGGCAAGAGATGCTGGGACTCAGCCCAGCACAAATTAAGCACTGGCTGGGTGGCTGGTGCCCAGCAATGCCGCTGCCAGCAGCAGTGCAGAAGTCAGGGTGGCATAGTATATATGGTGCATTGCCGCTTTTACTTCTGCACTGCTGCAGCGGCTTGCAGTGCCTGCTGCTCGGCCTGTAGCTCACGGCAGGGTCTGCATTGTCACATGGGGGCTGCATCTTGGAGCCCGTGGCCATCCTGCAGCCCTCTGGCCACTCCTGGCTCACCACACGTACCAGTTCAGATTTTGGTGGGGCACAACTTTAGTCTGAAAACTAGATTTTTTGCAGATAATTTAGAAATTAGTTGACAGGGGCATTGTATCTAATTTCTATATAAAAAAGGAAAAAATATATCGACAAACACCAATTAAAGCCACATTTTAAGTTTATAAGTAAATTTAGAACTATCAGGAGACAATACAGCAATGCCAAGACTTGTGGTATCAGCCTTAACACAGATCAGAAATACAAGTTTGATACTTTGTACACTGTCTTTTGGAGAAAGAAATAAAAATAAATCTGATTACTTTCTCCAACAGACACACTCTGTGGTACTGCCATGAACTAATTTTATTTTAGTCAATTGTTTTTCATTCCACTGAAAATGTATTTACTTAATTTTAACATGCGATTAAGGGTTTTTTTTCCTCTTTTATTAAGAATGGGAATTTATTTTTCTAATTATTATGGCATTTGTTTACTGTTTACAGTAATGTACATGCTTTGACTCCATCATTCCTATTTGTATCAGACTTGGAACTGCATTTATTTTGTACAAATTTTGCGTTATTTTACAGCTATAACTAAATAAAATAAGCAACCTTCATCTGCACGGTGTCTAAAGTAACGTTTAGCTAACTTTTTGAAACTGCTATTGCTAGGATGAGTACAAGCTAAACTTCCATCCTGGAAGGATACTGTCGTTTGACTGTACCACTTTAAATAATGAACAACAAAGCACAATGTGGTAATAAAAGTAGTAATGGTGATTACTCACTCCAGGCAGGGTAAGCATTTTAGAATTCATTATTAAAAGAATTAAGCATAAGAGAGAAACAAAATTAGGAAATTAACCGACTAGTCAAAAAACAAAGAATACTGCTGTAATCCTTAATGAACTTTGAAAGAATAACATTACAGTAAAATTACAGAGAATAAATGCATCTTGCACATTTTGACGGGAAGTATCAAGAAGTAGCAACAACAATTGTGTGTGTGTGTGTGTGTATGAGAGAGAGAGTGTGCATATTGGGGAGATTGCGTGAGGAAGACTCTGTATGCTGGGGAGTGTCTGAGAGACTGTGCGCCCCCGCACAGATACACCCTCCACGAGCCCCACCCCAGCTCACGGAGACTGGGTACAGGAGTGTGGGGGAGAGGGACATCCCTACGTTAGCACCCCCTCCGTGCCCTGCTCTGTGCATCAGACAGGTGGCAGGCTCTAGGTCCAGAGCAGCTTGGCCTGGGGCAGCTCCATGGGTGGGGCAGGAGCAGCCATAGCTGCAGATGGCAGTGGAGCGGTCAGCGGGCGAGGATGGGCACCCCCGCTTCAGAGGAGTTACCTGGCTGGTCCAGCTCGGCCCATCCGTCCTCTCCAGATGCTACTGCACCTGCCTGGCTGCCCCAAGCCCTGATGGCTGTCGGCAGGTCATGGGTGTGGGAGTTACCAGCATGGCACCCCTTGACCATGCTGCCATGGGCGGTGGCTCTGCCTGCCGCCCCAGGGCCTGCCCTGTCAGCAAGGAAGGGGTTAGCAGCACTGTTATACATCCTTTTTATTACAGATTTGGGGGGACCCCCTTGGCTCTCATGTGGGGTCACTGCAGCTGCCTTCTCATTACAAATGAGAGTTCTGTAGCACTTTAAAGACTAACATTGATTCTTCCCACCCCTTCCCTCCAGTTTGTAGGCAGAGCTGCTGTCACAGCTCCTCACCCTCCCTGAATCTCAGTGGGTGTGGACGGGGGGGAGGTGGGGGATTGGGGTTGGGGTCATTGTTGTTGCTGATTCAGTAGATGTTTTCGGCAGGTCTCTGCCCGTTTGCCATTGCCCGGAAGGGAGCAGGCCTGGCCTAGTGAGCTTCAGCAAGGAGAGAACGTGTGCTGGGAATCAGCACTTCAGTAGAGGGTTGAATCATACCCCAAGGGGTCCAGGCTGAGGTATTAACAGGTTACAGTAGGCTTTCAGGGCAGCAAGTGGATGTGCGCGTCACAGCCTGCTTCTGCGCTGTCTTTTCATAGCCTTCCACTCCGAAAGACTGAATTTTTCATGCAGCAGGGCTCATTCTTTGTCATACAACACAGTGGCCCAGTCAAAACACAGCACAACCATGCTAGGGAATGCCAGAGACCCAGTCCAGATTTACACCTGCTATTGTGACTCCTCGGAATCCCTATTCTGCTGGGTCATAACCAATTTGTCACGGCTGGCACTGGGGCCATTAGTAAATGTGCTGGTTTCCCACTACATTCCGTTCACTTTACCCCCTAGAGATGCTTCTCCTTTCACTGCTTTTAACAGCCTCAACTACTGCAGGAGATTATGGGGATTTAAAGTCCCAGAGCACCAAAATGAAATCACATTTTATGGCTGATTCCCCTCTCCCTTACACTAGTTCATATCCACCGGGTTCAAATGGAGTTATTCCTGATATACACCCATGAAAGAGGAGAATCAGAATTTTTCTCTTTTATTGGTAAGTGTTTAGGAGACACAAGTGATATTAGCCCTTTGCACATGGACTGAAAAAAAATCCACATTGGAAGACCCTCCTCATTGAAAGTTTTGGTGTGAAACTGACCCTGCATAGGGAGCCTCACCCTGTCTGGCACATACATTTCTCTCTCTCATGTTTTTCAGAGTAGGAAGGTTTCCTTCTGCAAAGTGTAATGACCCAAATGTGTTGGATCTACCTCTTGCCTCGTGCAATAAAATACCCAAGAAGTCATGGTGCAAAACACATGCACTGCTATCAGTAATGGTGGTAAATTGAATAACACTCAGATTGACTCCTGTGCCTTGAAATACTGATGCTGGATTTTGCTAGGGACGAGGAGACGTGTGTTGTGCTTATTGCATTATGTTCCTTTGCATTGTCTAATCAGCTCTTATTGCAAAAAACAATTGACATAAATAGAATTCTGATGCCATGGTGCAATTATTTCTATCCCCTGCATCTTATCTGGGTAATGTAAACACACACACACATCGTGCAAGAGGCTGAATTCATGGGACCTAAAGCACTCTGCAGGATCAATTTCACACCCAAAGGTTTAATGAGCAGGCTCTGTTAATGTGTTTTTCTTTATTGAATTTTTTTTTAGTCCATGTGCAAAGGGCGAATATCGCTTGTGTCTCCTAAACATTTATTAATAAAACAGAGAAGTTCTGATTCTCCTCTTGCATGGGTGTCTATCAGGAATAACTCCAGTAGATGTGCACTAGTGTAAAACCAGTGTAGGGGAGAGGAGAATCAGGCCTAAAATGTGGTTGATTTGATGACTGGTTGATTTGGTACCTGACTGTGCAACCTATTTGGGCCAGTCATGTTTAAAGAGCGCGTGCTATATTAGTACAGCATCCTAGCTCTGGGCTATAAAAACCACTGACTGGGGACTAGCAAATGGTGACAGGGAAGTAAATGGCCTGTAGAGATAAAATGCCTCCTGAGACAGTTTCTTCAGAGGAAGGAGAGTCACCCTGATGAGAAGCAGTACAAAGGGAGCTGACGCTGCCCAGCCTTTGTATTCTGACTATGCCTTGATCCCGAGTGGTACTGAACAGCCCCATTGACTGAATCAGGCTCCACCCACCAGACTCCTTCCGACCAATGCAACCCTTTCGCTAGCACCCCAGCGCACTCCTGTAGGTCCGCTCCCAGCAGACTAGATTGCAGTATTTCCCCAATAGGTGTTTCTTGATTCCAGACTCATGTTGTTTCCAGACCCCTTGATCCTTTCCTGGGGACATGGTTGTGAGGGGAAAGGGAGAGCATGGTACAGCTGATATTCCTTGGAGGTGTCCAGCAGCTGGAGAGCAGACTGCTGTCCTAAGCCACCGGAGAGCCACTCCTCCCAGCACATCTACAGCTGCTGACTGATGTTAGTAGGGACTGGAATGTCATGGCATATTTGTGATTTTTTTAACCCCTCCTTCAGTGGATAGGGTACCAGGCTGGGAGACAGAAGACCTGAATTCTGTTCCCTGCTCTGCTCTTGACTCATTGTGACCTTGGGGGAGTCATTTTGCCCCTCTGTGCCTCAGTTTCCCCAGATGCAACGTGGGGTAATGATTACTTCTTTTGAAAAGAACTTTGAGCTCTGTTGCTCTCCCCCATTTGTCAGTCTGTGTCCATCAGATGTCTCTTGCCTTGTACTTAGATTGCAAGCTCTTTGGGGCAGGGACTGTCTTTTTGTTCTGTAGTTATACGGCACCTGGCACAATGGGGTTTGGGTCCATGACTTGCTGAAAAGAGCTTGCTAAACAATATGATGATGCTTAGTTTAATAATAAATACCACTGCAGTTTCTGTAATGCAGGATACTCAACCTTTGTGACACTGGAGGCCTCTCTGGCTAGGTACCAGGGCTGCAACTAACTTATGTAGCTGTAAATGTTTAATTCAGGAATGGATCCACACAGTCACACCATTTGCCAGTATTCGGGTCTTCCCTCAAGAGCAGAGTGGAAATTTCTGCTTTTTTGAGTCCAGGAGCAATATAAATCTGCTGTTGCTCATGTTTGGACTTGATAGACAGTTCTACAGACAGTGCATTGTGGGCTGCACCGTGTGAACCATTTCTCTAACGCTAACAGCATGGCATTTTCTAACCTGAGGGCTTGAATCTGCAGTGGGGTGGGGTGGGTAAGGAATGCACTCCCTCCAAAGAATGATTGGGGTGCTCCAACTTTCGCATGACTCCCTTTCTCAGTAGCGGGGAGAGGGGATGTGTCATAGCCCCTGTAATGCGTTCCTAAATTTGGGTGTTGCCTGCAACACATTTTAACTATGAAGAGCCTCACGTATACAGTGCATTTTATATCTGCTAGCAAAGAATGTAGGGCTGGAGAGTTCATACAGCATGTCTCTACGTTTGGAACAAGATGGACTCTGAATTGCCAGCACCTTGGGACTGAGATGGAATCAATGGGCCAAATTCTCTCCTGGCTTTACCTCCACGGAAGCCACTTTCACCAAAGAATTTGGCCACCATATGCTGTTACAGAGGGTATAGATTGGAGAGGATTATTGTCTACTGGTTAGAGCAATGGCCTGGAAGTCAGGGCTCCTGGTTTCTGGTCTTGGCTCTGCCACTGACTTGAGCAAGTCGCTTCACCTCTCTCTGCCTTGGTTTCCCATCTGGTAATAACAACATGGGGTGCTATGAAACACCATTCGTTGATGTTTCTAAAGCACTTTGGGACTCTTGGCTGGAAAGTGCTATAGAAGGCCAAAGTCTTGTTGCAACCCTGTACTGGTTCCTTTAAACAAACACACTGGTACATTTCACTTGGGACTATACAACCTGAGCTGTGTCTATTCTCATTCCAGCTTTAAAGGGGAGAGGACTCCTTCCCCACCAACATTTTGCTGCTAAATCCTGGACCTGTCTCTTGTAGACGGGGCAGATGACATGCTGTGGCAGCATCCATTGATGCAATGTGTCCCATATCTTCTAGCTGTTGCCCAGAATGGTGCCAAGGAACTGTGTCCAGTGCCCGCTGGTAGGAGAGAGGGTTGCCATAATGCAGGAATCATCTGAGATTGGAAGAAGTAAATGGGCAGGATCCTTGGGGATTCCTCACACTGAGGAAATGCTGGCCCAATAAGGCTCAGGTTTACCTGTTTGAGATGCAGCTCTGAGAGGCGGTGTATGTGGGGGGGTGCATTAGCTTTAAATTCTCCAAGTTACTAATGTGACACATTATTACAAAGGGACTGACGCACCTGGCTCCCAGCACTGCGAGCCTATTGGACTGAGTGTTCCTCTAGGGCTGAGTGTGCTGGGGTAGGGGGCACCTGGAGTGTGTGGGTCTGTCAAGGATTAATGGTTTGTGGGCACGCAGCTCTGAAAAGCCAAAGGAAGGGACAGGTGTTGGAACCCTGCATTAGCACTCTAACTCTGCTCGTGCCTTCCCTGGAAGATGCTGGCAGGTTTTTTTCACTGCAATCTCCACTCAGGGAAAATGGATTCGCAGCAATAGAGTTTTCAGCCAAGGAGAGTGTGTGCTGAGGGGAGGAGGGATATGAAATGAAACAGAGAGCCCAGTGCAGCATTTTCCTCAGCTGCAGTTTCCAATATATTGCAGTCTAATGATTCTTGGGCCCCAGCCGTGCCCTCTTCCGGCTCCTGCCTCTCATTAGGGATGCGACACGGTATGTCTTTTAATAGCATTAGTGTCTGGCGAGCTCCCGACAGGAGGTGACCTCAAAGATTTATTAACCTCTTAATAACACATGCCAGGGTTTGGCTTGCCATTTTGGTGCCTGGATTGCTCCGGTTTCAAATGGGAGGTGCTCTCGCACTGCACTGTACCTCTCCTTCACAAACAAGAATGCTGAACTCATTGCTTTCGTTTAAAAGTAGACTTAGCACAAGGCTGGGACTGGAATAGCTGGGAGCTCATGCAGCACCTCCTGCTGGGAGAAGCCGGGACTGCAGTAGCTGGAGGCTCTCCCAAACATAATGCTCCTACACCATCCCTTCAGCACCTCTTGCTGGGAGAGGCTGGGCCTGGGGTGCTACGGATCCTTGTGCCGCCAATGTTCCTGTGTGACTTCTGCTAGGAGAATCTGGAGCAGGGGCAGATGTCAAGGCTCTCGCTCATGCCCTTCTGCAGATGGTGCTTAATCCCACTCTGCCTGCTCTGCATATTATTGTGACAATGCCATGTTGTCCTGTCTCTCCAGGCTCATCCTTTGGTACGCATCAAAGGAACAGAACATAGCTACAGCCCAGTCCTGTACCAAGATGACCAGTGTGCTGCCAGTATCAAAGGGAGGCACGCCCACTACCCATTCTGCAGCATTTTGGAGGCTTATCAGGACCGATTCATTCTCCGGGCTCACTACCGGGTCAAACATGTGGACAAGGGGCTTGACTTCGCAGGTAAGACCCCACTCTGAAATGGTTGGACAGCTTGTTCGGTTTGATTGTAGCATCTGGAAATGCTCCTGTACTCTCTGCAGAAATTGCAGCCCACAGTGATTCTTGAATCACACCAGATATCCCTATATCTCCCATAGCTACTCTGTGGTGGGGAATAAGCTGATTCATGCCTCTGTTCAAAATACACACTCGGGTGGTGGCAATGATAATGGGATACAAAGCCTAGATTGCCAGTTTGGATGCAGCCCAGGGTCAGGGCAGGGGAGATTGAAAGGTTGGTACCATCGGATGCTGTTCAGTGGTGACGTGAAATTAGCTGGTGGGTCAGTAGCCAGGTGCCTACGTCACAGAAACCACTGCTGCAGCTGGCACTTGTTTGTCGAAGTGTACACCACGCAAAGGCTTGGGGCAGGAAGTGAAGGAGAGTCCCGTATGCATCGGAAGCTGCAGGGTGAAGTTTAGGGAGGCCAAATGTAATTATCGAGGTTGGAATCTGGTCAGGGTTCTTGGGCTCACACCTCTGACCGTGCAGAAGATGCCTGGGAATTTTGAATGCTCACTGGTGGAGAAGGCGCCTGGTTGCACCTCTCAGCTGCGCTGTCAGGGAGATGGACTGGACGGAGGAGTCAATAAATAGAGCTTTTGTCTTCAGGCAGCCTTGCTCTTGCTAACACAATGCTGGGACAGCGTTCCTGCACCACCTACTGACTAGTAACAGCATTGCCTGCACCACCTGCTTTTTCCCTCAGGGCCGCCGTGCATTAATGGCCTGGGCTGAACCTGTTAGATACGAGCTCATAGCCCGAGGCAGCATTACTGCAGACTGAACACCTGACTCCTTTTAAAAAGCTGCAGCCTGAAGGGAAATATATTCCACAGCGAACGGAGGAAGGACTGGGGAAGCCCTTTGATTTCACAGTTTCTTGGGGGGCTTCACAAACAATGGGAAGTGTGTGAGCACAGGTGTGTGTATTAAACACTATGTAGACATGTTTGACAAGGTCCCTTTAAACAAGCTGCCTGTTGTTAATGTGCAGGAAGCAGCCATTCTTCAGCAAAAAGGACCAGCTTTTTAGACCGGTTTGACTCCACCAGCCCACGTTCTGAACTGCACAGAGGGGAGGGACCTGCATGCCCCCTCGATTCTGCAGCTGGCTGGAGTCTGCTTCAGTCCCCAGCATAATTCAGAGCAGTTTGATGGCTGCTTGGTTTTCGCATGGTTACTTCTGGCCCCAAGGAAGCTGCAAACAGCTTGAAACACAGAGCACTCCCGCCAGGCCCCATTTCATCTGGCTGCACCCCTGCACTCTGGGACAGTGTCGCTGCACTGGCGTAACGTCACTTCACTAAAGGGGAGTTCCCAGGTAGCCAGTAAAGTGAGCTTCCCGTCTCCCTGATGCCAGCTGTGCTGAAGGCCAGCATCTGGCCCACGGTCTCTGGCTCAGGGACTGCTAATATAAGCCTGTGTGCATTAGAGCCCTATCAGCTCCACATTCATGTTTGCTCCCACTGGATCAAAGATTAGTTTTGAGAATTACTGTTATGTTTGACGGGAGGAAAAAGAGGTGTGGCCCGCTAGTTTGTAAGGAAAGATGATTTTGTCGATGTGGCTATGCAGCTTTAATACCAGCCACTCCAAAATCGTATTGCAAAGCAGTCTCAAGCCAGCCACATGACCCTGTGATTAGCTTTTATATATAAATTTGATATTTAAAGAGCACCAGGTTTAAGCAAGCAAGGCAGGGCCCTCCCCCCCCCTTTCCCAGCGCCCACACACACTCATCCAGACACACTGCCAACATCAGGAAGGACACAGCAGAGCAGAAATCTGTAGGATTGTGTCACGTAATACAGGTTACCTGTGACCTGGCCAAATTCCTATCTGGGTAATTACATTCCACCCACCCAGAATCCTCACTGCAGTTTTAGCTGGATACACCTGCAGAACGTTTCTTTGCCAAAGCATCTGGTGCTGTCCCTTACTGGAGGTTGGATATTGGACTAAATGGACTGTGGATCTGATCCAATCTGGCAGTTCCTGTGGTTTTTATTATTCCTACTGCTGGCCCTCATGGAGAGCCTTTCCTATCTCTAGTACTCTCTCCAGTTGCTTATAGGTCATGAGGTGATGTATTAATGATAGTGGCATTTTTATTGAGTGTGTCTGTATTGCCCTACAGCACCCTGAAAGCTGCTTTAGAAACACCGGCATCCTTCGCTGCTGATGAAATTCACCTCTGTGCAGAGGGTCCACACAGCCACCATGCACCACAGAAGACCCACATGCTTGGGCCATAAGTGGTGCATAGTGGTTGAATTTCATCCTTCTGGAGTTTCACCTGGTGAAGCAGTGGCTGCATTTCAATGCTGGGGTGCTAAGTGTATCTTACTTAACGCATGCGTACTAGTACATGTGGAACACATGATGGTGGAGTAGGAGGGTATCAACGGTCTGAGTTTGGGGTGGCTGACCCACTCCCGGGAAGTGAATCCAAGAGGGAGTAACCCAGGCCATGCTGAGTGAGTACCTGTACCGTCCCCATCTCTGTACCAACCCTCCCTTGCCCTGTAGGCAGAAATGCTCATGTTACAGAACAGCCAGCTGAGGGACAGCTCAGAGGGTGTTAATGGGGGCTTCTTTGTGCCATCCTCCCTGGAGAGCCAAGAGCTTCAGTCAACAGAATCCCAGTTCATCCCTGCCATGGAGCTGATGGCTTTCGGCTGCCTTTGCCTCTTCCCTATCTGTCGCCAGCCCCAGCTCCGGCTCGGCCAGCCTGGGGCCATCCTAGTTTGTGGCCCGGCAGCAGTGACTCACAGGGACTCCTGCAGCGCATGGAGTAGCTGGAGTGCAGCACTGGAGACCTTGAAAGGATCTGTGCCACAGCTCTCTGTTCCGGTGAATATGGCGATTTCCCACAAAGGGGTAGTGTGCTGGTCGCTGCCTTCTGTGCTTAGCCCCGTAACTGGGGCAGAGATACACACCGGGCCTGACATGGCTTCGATTGCACGCATCTGTTACAGAGAAATCAACCCCTTGGAAAGTGTCCTTTGGAGGTGATGCTCTTGCGATTGCTCAGCTGCTGATTTGGGAGCTTTAGGAAAGCAGGTGACTCTTTATTTTTAGAATATTTGTCCTCACACACACACACACACACACACACACACACACACAC
>ML675694.1:1283437-1306607 GCA_007922155.1 Mesoclemmys tuberculata
TCACTCTTCTCTTTTGCAGACTAAACAGGCCTAGTTCCTTCAGCCTCTCCTCATAAGTCTTGTGCTCCAGCCCCATAATCATTTTTGTTGCTCTCCGCTGGACTCTCTCCAACTTCTCCACATCCTTTTTGTAGTAGGGGCCCAAAACTGGACACAATACTCCAAATGCGGCCTCACCAATGCTGAATAGAGGGGAATAATCACTTCCTGCGATCTGCTGGCAATGCTCCTACTAATGCAACCCAATATGCTATTAGCCTTCTTGGCAACCAGGGCACACTGCTGACGCATATCCAGCTTCTTATCCACTGCAACCCCCAGGTCCTTTTCTGCAGAACTGCTGCCTAACGCGTCGGTCCCCAGTCTGTAGCTGTGCATGGGATAATTCCATCCTAAGTGCAGGATTCTGCACTTGTCCTTGCTGAACCTCATCAGATTTCTTTTGGCTCAATCCTCCAATTTGTCTGGGTCATTCTGTATCCTATACTTGCCTTCCAGGGTATCTACTACTCCCCCTAGCTTAGTGTCATCTGCAGACTTGCTGAGGGTGCAATCCACCCCATCCTCCAGATCATTAATGAAGATGTTGAAGAAAACCGGCCCCAGGACTGACCCCTGGGGCACTCCATGTGTTACTCTCCTACCCTATGCTCCGGGTAGATGGCTGCTCAAGTAGTTGGGGAATACTGAGATTGTCTACATAGGCTTTGATGAAAGGAAACTGGCAAATGCCTCTGCCCCCGACCTCCTGAAAGAAGACAGCCTTCACCATGCTGTTCGGCCTTTTCCAGTTTACAATTATGCCATTTGGACTACATGGGGCACAGTGTCCTTCCAACAGCTCATGAACCAGCTGTTGTGGCCACATAAACAATACGCCATGGCTTATATTGACAACATAATGAAATACAGCACCAGTTGGGAACACCATCTTGTTACCTGGCAGCTCTGTGTTCTTGGGGAACCAAAGCGCAAAACCGCTACTCTCTCTGGCTCACCTTAATCCCCCCATCCTCTGCTTGAACCAGAAACCAAAAGCAATGAAAAGGCTGTGAGACACACCTAAAACCCTCCAAAATATGGTGATAGGATTAAGACAACTCCCTTAGCCTCATCTACATAGAAGATGTAAAAAGGAGGCATCTCAATTAGCACATCAAATGGAGAACAGTAGCCTCATTATCTACATTGAAGGTGGAACAAGAATTATCATGGAGAATGGAGAATCAAGCTCCAAAGCAGGGACTGCACTGAACTGTGAGATTGGCAAAGCGGGGATGCACTGGTTGATGGGAGATCTCTGCCCCTGATGTAAATGAACCCACACCTTCACACGTTCAGCTCTGCAGTTATCAGACCATTCTGGTTATTGATATGCAAAAAGCTGATTCTCCTTCGAGTTAATGCTCATATCCATTCCACTTAGGTGTGTGCGCACCCTCGTGCACGGTCTCCGGAGAACTTTTTCCCTAGCAGCCCCCTGTAGGGGCCGGTCTTGGCACCCCCTGGAGTGCCGCCCTCATGCGGCGGTATATAGGGCGTCGCTGGCCCCTCCCCTCCTCAGTCCCTTCTTTCCGCCCGTGACTGTTGTCGGGAACAATTCTTGCTCCTTGCAAGTACTTTCCCTTAATGTAAGTAGTTAGTTAGCCCAGCCCGGCACCGAGACGTCGCTCTTGGCACTGCTCACCAGCACCGGGGAAGAGACGTCGCAAGTCTTCTGTCCCTTGGCACCGGTCCTCATCTTCGTCTGTGTCGCCCAAGCGCCGACACTGCAGATGACAATGCTCCTCGGGATCGTCTGGCAATGGGTCCCGGAGCGGCTCTTCCCGGCGGCACCGCCAGCACCGTTTGCCTGGCTCGGGATCTCGGGCCCGCCGCCAGGAGGAGGTACAGGCACCAGCACTGAGCTGGCCCCAGCCCCCTTGGCAATGGCCATACTGGGGACCGTGGGCAGCCCAGTTGGGGCAGGGAACTACATCAGCCCCTGCCTCTGTGACCCAAATAGCTCCCCAACAGGCACCTTTGGTGCAGAAGAGGGACCACTCCTTGGAGGGGGAGTTTGACCTGGGGGAGGGCCCCTCCACTGGACCCCGCCACCTGTCCTCCTCTTCATTGCCGGACGAGGCAGCCTTCAGGGACCAGGGGGCCCCTCTGTTTGATTTCAGGGCTCATCAGGAGCTACTGAAACGGGTAGCCTCTAACCTTGGCCTGGAGGTCAAGGTACTGGAAGAAGAGGTGGACCCAATCTTTGGGCGTGTGGGGACTCAAGGACCATCCAGGGTAGCCCTCCCCATCCAGGAAAGGGTCCTGCACCTGGCGAAAGCTGTTTGGCAGACCCCTTCCTCGGTCACCCCAACCTCCAAGGGCGCTGAGAAGAAGTACTACGTGCCAACCGAAGGGCATGAGTACTTGTACACCCACCCTGCCCCTGGGACTCTGGTTGTGGACGCTGCCAACCAGAAAGAGAGGCAAGGGGCCCAGAGTGCCACTCCTAAGAGCAAGGAGGGTAGGAGACTAGACCTCTTTGGTAGGAAGGTCTACTCCACAGGGGCGCTCCAATTCAGGGTGGCTAACCACCAGGCCCTCTTGGGCAGGTATAATTTGAACCTTTGGGACTCGCTGCGAAGGTTCGCAGAGTCCCTGCTCCAGGACCAGGCTGCAGACTTCGCCACGGTCCTGGAGGAAGGACTGATGGTAGCCAGCGCAGCCTTGCAGACTGCTTCGGATGCTGCGGACACGGCCAGCAGGGTGATGGCCTCCGCCGTTGCCATGCGACACGCAGCGTGGCTACAGTCCACGGAACTGTCCCAGGAGGTGCAGCACTCCATTCAGGACCTGCTGTTCGATGAAGCCGGTCTGTTGTCGCAGAGGACAGACGACAAGCTGCATGCCCTCAAAGATTCGAGGGCCACTCTCCGCTCCTTGGGACTATATACCCCCCAGGCGGTGAGCCTACAGACTCGCCAGGAGCCACAGCGCCTGCCACAGCGGCAGCAGCAGCAACCTAGGCCACTGCCTAGACCTTTCCCCCCGCAAGGGGTAGGGATAGGAGCAGGGGTTCCGAACAGCACGACCGCCCCACGTTGTCCACAGCTTCCCATAAAGGACCCTCCCAGGGCTCCAAGGGAAAGCACCAATTTTGACGGTGCGCCCGAGGGTAGCACCAGCATTTTTCCCCTGGATTCTCCCCCGCCTACCTCGGCCTGTGGCAGGGCATCACCTCGGACATCTGGGTCCTGAACACCATGCACCGGGGTTACGCCCTCCAACTGGTGGCTTTCCCCCCCGACTCACCCCTTTCCCCGTCCCTCTTCAGGGACCCATCTCACAAGCAATTACTCCTTCAGGAGGTCTGCTCCCTCCTGCACAAGGGAGGTTCCACTGCTCGAGGTGGGGAAGGGGTTCTACTCGAGGTACTTCCTCATTCCCAAAGCCAAGGGAGGCCTCAGGCCTATACTGGACCTGCGCAGGCTAAACAGGTTCATAAAGAAACTGAAGTTTTGCATGGTGTCCCTAGCGGCCATTATCCCTGTATTGAATCCAGGAGATTGGTTTGCCGCCCTCGACCTGAAGGATGCGTACTTCCACGTGTCCATCCTTCCCGCCCACAAGCGCTATCTAAGGTTTATGGTAGTTGGTGGCCACTACCAACTTACGGCCTTGCCCTTTGGCCTGTCTTCCTCCCCCAGGGTGTTCACCAAGTGTATGGCAGTGGTGGTGGCCTTCCTAAGGCGCAGAGGGGTCCAGATATTCCCCTACCTGGTCGATTGGTTGATAAAGGGCAAGACCAGACCTCAGGTGTGCGAGGTGGTCTCCCTCATCCAGGCCACCTGCCACACCCTGGGGCTGCTCATCAACGAGCAGAAGTCGACGCTGTCCCTGGTGCAGCGCAAAGAGTTTATAGGGGCATCCCTAGACTCTGTTCGGGCCAGAGCCTCCCTCCCACGCTCGAGGTTCGAGGCCATGGCAGCGATCATATCACAACTACGCAGGTGCCCCACGACGACAGCCAGGCAGTGCCTGCAGCTGTTGGGCCACATGGCCTCGTGCACCTATGTGGTGAGGCTGGCCCGCCTCAGGCTCAGCCCCTCCAAGATTGGTTGGTCACAGAGTATGTGCCCAGCAGGCACCCTCTGCACAGAGTGGTCACGGTGCCCCCCGCGGTACTGGGGTCACTGTGATGGTGGTTGAACCCCGGGACAGTCATGGAAGGGGTTCTATTCAGGGACCTGGCCCCCTTTGTCACCCTGATCTTGGATGCGTCGGACCTCGGTTGAGGGGCCCACATCAGCGGTGGCCTGAGCACTCAGGGCTGCTGATCGCGGGAGGAGACTGCCCTCAATGTACAAGAACTGAGGGCAGCCAGACTAGCATGCAAAGTGTTCCTCCACTGTTTATTGGGCAAAATGGTACAGGTGCTGACGGACAACACCACAGCAATGTATTACATAAACAAACAAAGATGGGGGGTGCACTCCTAGGCGCTCTGCCGGGAAGCCCTTCGACTTCGGGACCTTGCTGTGAGGCACGGCTTTTGTTTAACCGCCTCTCACCTCCCGGGGGTCAGGAACGACGAGGCGGACTGCCTCAGCAGGTCATTTCTCCCCCAACATGACTGGTCGTTGCATCCAGAGGTAGCAGCCAGGATTTTCCGCAAGTGGGGTGTTCCCCGACTGGACCTGTTCGCGTCGTCCTGGAACAGGAAGTGCCCGAGGTTCTGCTCACTTTGGGGTCATGAGCCGGGCTCCCTCTCCGACACGTTCCTTATCGAATGGACGGGGACCCTCATGTACATGTTCCCCCCCATCCTGCTCTTGCCCAGGGTCCTCTTGAAAATCAAGAGGGACAGAGTGGACGTGATCCTGATTGCCCCAGCGTGGCCGAGGCAGTATTGGTTCAACATGCTGAAGGACCTCTCTGTCGCCACGCTGATCAAGCTCCTGAGAAGGCCGGACCTGCTCTCCCAGGACCACGGTTGCCTGCTGCATCCCAGCTTGGACTCCCTGCATCTGATGGCCTGGAGACTCTCTGGCTGACCGAGGAGGAGAGAGCCTGCTCGGAGCAGGTCCAACACATGCTGTTGGGAAGCAGGAAACCCTCCACGCAGATCGCCTACAGAGCCAAGTGGAAGAGGTTCACCTGCTGGGCGGAGTCACGGGGCATAACCCCCGGTACATCCCCGTGCAGGCTATTCTCGAGTACCTGCTGAAGCTTAGACTCCAGGGTCTAGCACTAGCCTCCCTCAGGGTGCACGTAGCGGCCATCTCGGCTTTCCATCAGCTGTTGGAGGGGCGGTCCCTGTTCTCCCACCCCATGTCGGTGAGGTTCATCAAGGGGGTTGAGAGGCTGTACCTGCAGGTCCGTGACCCGGTGCCTCCTTGGGATCTCAACCTGGTCCTTGCTAGACTGACAGGGCCCCCCTTCGAGCCCTTGGCCACTTGCCCCCTGCTAATCCTGTCCTGGGAGGTGGCCTTCCTTGTGGCCATTACCTCGGCTAGGAGGATCTCTGAGCTAAGAGCTTTGACCTCGGAGTCCCCCATACCGTGTTCTTCTGGGATAAGGTGCAGCTGAGGCCACATCCAGCCTTCCTGCCTAAGGTAGTTTCCCAATTCCACTATAACAAAGACATTTTCCTCCCCGTGTTTTTCCCTAAACCACACGAGTCGGAGAAGGAGAGGAGACCACACACCCTGGATGTCAGGAGGGTGCTGGCTTTCTACCTGGAGAGGACGAAGCCATTCCGGAAGACCACGCAGCTCTTCGTTGCGGTGGCGGACAGGATGAAGGGATCCCTGGTCTCCACCCAGTGCATCGCCAGATGGATCACTGCCTGCATCAGGCTCTGCTACGAGCGCGCAGGCATCCAGCTTCCCGGAGTGGTGATGGCGCACTCAACGAGGGCCCAGGCCGCATCGGTGGCCTTCCTGGAAAGGGTCCCCCTGGATAACATCTGCAGGGCTGCCACCTGGTCTTCGGTGCACACCTTTGCAGCGCACTACGCTGTCGTCCAACAGTCGAGGGAGGACGCACGAGTTGGCAGAGCCGTGCTGGGAGCAGCTCACCGTTGACTCCTACCCACCTCCAGGTATGGCTCGTTAATCACCGAAGTGGAATGCATATGAGCAATCACTCGAAGGAGAAAACATGGTTACTTACCAGTAACTGTTGTTCTTTGAGATGTGTTGCTCATATCCATTCCACACCCACCCCCCGTCCCCGCTGTCGGAGTCGGCAGAAAGAAGGGACTGAGGAGGGGAGGGGCCAGCGGCTCCCTATATACCGCTGCATGAGGGCGGCACTCCAGGGGATGCTGAGACCGGCCCCTACAGGGGGCTGCTAGGGAAAAGTTCTCTGGAGGCCGTGCACGAGGGTGTGCACAAACCTAAGTGGAATGGATCTGAGCAACACAGCTCGAAGAACAACAGTTACTGGTAAGTAACCATGTTATCTGCCTGGTTGCATTGTGAGCTCCCTCAAGGAACATTGACCATAGCTGGGAATGATCAGCTCCTATTGACCAGCATAAAGAAGACCACTCTGGTATACTCCCTGGAGTCACTGTTACCCATAAACACACCTGGTTCTACAACCCCCCTACTCAAATTCAAACCCCTGTTCTGATGCCTGGATCGAAATGGTGCATGAGATCCACTGGGACTTCACATTTTCCTGACTGATCATGCTCTGCCTGCCTCAAGCACTCCGGACCGTAAGCTGAACAGCCTGTCTCCTGGATACTTCTGAGCGCGCCCACGCACACACACACACACTTAACAGTATTAATACTGTTTAACTAAGTAAAGCACAATATTGATATCGATACTGTTTTCTTGGTATTTGCATTATTGATACTATTTAACCAATTTCTCCATTCACAATAAAGTGGCTTGTTGCCTTATCTTCTGAAAAAGATCCTGTGATATTTGTTATTTGAATAACAATCCAAGATACCTCACTACGATCCAGCAAGCACTCAGGGAGGCCGGGTTAATTCCAAAACCCTCCAAATGCCACTTAGCACAGAAGGAGGTGACATACCTCGGCTACACAGTGGGGCAGGTGTGGTTGCTCCCATTTGTGGATAAGGTCCAAGCCCAGATACATTGTCTGACCCCCTCGACCAAGAGGCAGGTGAGGCAGTTTCTCTGACTGGCCAATTACTATAGGTGCTATGTGCCAGAGTTCGCACCCTAGCAGTGCCCCTTATGGACCTGACAAAAAACAACCACCCCAGGAGGGTACAGTGGTCCAGGACTGCAAACACGCTTTCCAGACCCTGAAGGATCGACTGAGTTGAGAACCAATCCTATTCCACCCAGACTTTTCAAAGCGGTTTATACTCCTGACCGACACCCCAGAGGTGGGCCTTGGTGGTATCACAGGAGCACAGTGGAGAAGAACAGCCAATACTCTAAGTAGAAAGCTATTGCCCCATGAAATGAGATATTTGACAATAGAAAAAGAGGCACTGTGGGTGAAATGGGCTGTTGGAGCCTTATGTTATTATCTGTTAGGGAATCCATTCCAACTCATTGCAGACCATGTGCCCCTTCAATGGATCCACTTGGTGAAGGACACTGATGCCAGGATTATGAGATGGTACCTCTTCCTCCAGCCCTACGAGTTCAAGGTACTTCACTGCCTGGGAGAGCCCACACAAATGCTGACTTCCTTTCCTGAATTGGAGGGAGGACTTCCATCGGATCCTGACTTGAGGGGGAGGGTGTGTGATGGGGTGTACCAACCCCACACCAGGCCAGTGGGGCCTGGCCAATCACTGTGGGCCAGGAGACCACGTCCCCCTGCTGCGCATGCTCTAAGTGGAGGGGACAGATAAAAGGAGGCAACCCAGTCCAGTCAAGGCTGGCTGCAGAGGAGGAAGGACATGTGGGGGCTGTGGACCCAGACTAAGCTGCAGACGACCAGCCAACTGCAGAGACTGACTGGGATGTCAAGCCGCTGTCAGCCAAGGAGATACCCAAGAAGGGTCTTATGGGGACCGCGGCAAGCATGTGATGGAGTGTACCAACCCCGGCCTGGGTGAATGGGGGCGGCCCTGCTCAACACGCCGGGCCCCTGTGACTGTGACACCTAAACAATAGGTAATTCTGCCAACCAAGGTGACAATTGTGTAACATAGACAAGTGTCCAGCCTGGGCTAGTACCACACACTGACGTCAGGAAGCTCTAGAAGCGCTGCAAGAAACTGAGCCCCCAACTCTTAGTCTGACCTATGCCGTTCTTGGCTAAGGAAAGATCCAAGAGTATTTGGGACCCCTACAAAGGAGGTTGCCAGCACCTCTCTTGAGGAGGGAGTCTGCCACGCACCCAAGAGAAGCCCGTCAGCCACCAACACTTGAGAAACCAGCACTCAGCACAACCAATTTCTCCAGCGATAGCACTCAACTCGCCCCCCATTCATGAGCAAGCCAACTGAGACATGCACCAAGGGTCCTCTCCACCTGCAGCTAGACATGCCAACACCCTGAACCACTCACGCTTCAGGCTGGCAGCTCTGGTGAATGGTCTCTTGCCCATGGACAAGGCAGCACACTTGGTGGAATGGGCAGCCCTCTGCTTTCTATTGGCCATTTGCCAGATTGCTCTCAGCTTTCAGCTTTGAGTTTCTCTGCTGCTTCTGCTGCTATGCAGTAGAGAGCGACAGTGTATAAGAAATGTTTTTGATGCCTCTCATGCTTCCTTTACTCTGAGCGTTTGTTCATTTCATGGATTGTATTTCATAATTTGCCCCGAGTATTGATTTAGAATCCCCCCTTTTAAGCAATTTCTTTTAATATTTCTAAGTTTTACCCTGGTTAAGTGAATGTCTTTCAACATTCCATTTTCCTTATAGGGCCATCCAATTCTTATCACTTCTGGGGTGCAACAACCCTTCACCAGGTGTGATGGAGCCCCACCGGGATCATGCTTGGACCCCTCAGGCGCAGCCAGTCAGGACTCTAGAGCTTCTAGTGCCCCTTGGGTCTCCACACACCAGAACCGCAGCCTCCTGGCTCTGGCCCGTCGTGTTCATCATTCCTGCTCTGCCTGGAACTCCCCCTGCAGGCCCCACTTGGATGGGTCCCGGGGAGTCTGCCACCCACAAAGGGCCATGTACTCGCCTTGCAGTCAGCAGCGATTCACAGCCAGTGGGAAAGTCAGAAGGGTTTATAGTTCCCAGGTTCACAGCGTAGAAAGACTTAGCTAGCTACCAGCCTTAACTCACAGTTACAGCAGCAACCACCTGGAAAGCCCCATTCTCAGGGCTCCCTCCCCACTGGGCACCCGTGGGGGACTCACCTCTTTCCCCCCAGCCCCCTCCTCTCCTATCTCCTCCCCTGTCCATTGCCTCCTTCCAGGGCTAGGTGGCCACTCACCCTGGTCTTCACCAGTTGGGCCAAGGCAGGGGGCCCTGGCCAGGTCTGCCTTTGGGTGGCTGGGGAAGGCCCATCCACCCTCTAGTGGTCTCTGAAGTGACCACACACCCAGGTCCCATCACCGACATGCATGAGTAACACACAGGGGGGCGGGGGTGGGGGGGAACTGAGGCACGCACACAGCAGTCAGAGAAAATCCCAAGAATATCTCCACTTTGTCACACCAGGAAAACAAATAAAATCTCTTAGAGGCTTCTAAGTCCAGTGGACACGATCCATGCATTCTCTGACTATGTCTAATACTCTTACCGAGTGGAAAATTCACAGCCAGGAAAGTGTTCCCAGGGGAAATGTTGCTCATTGCTCATAAGTGGCAGTTGCTCTGTTTAGCCAGGGGGCGTGGCCTCCCTCAGAGTGATGCAGAGGGACCACTGTCCGCCCCCTGGTTGGCGGAGCCAGGAAGACCACGCCTGCCCCCGCCAGAAGCAGAGGGGCGGGACAGGAACCAGACGTATAAAGGGTGGGCCTTCTAGATCAGTTGAGAGAGAGCTGCCAGAGGAGAAGGATGTCTCTCACCTGCTGCTGGGAATCGAGCACAAAAAGGACCTCTGCTGCACTGAGGACTCGCTCAACTCATCAGAGCTGCCAGACATCCCAGATGCTACTGGGACTACTGCTGGCGGTGTACCCTGGGGAGACAGAGGACGACCCCGAGGGGAGGCACAGCTGAGTATAGTCTGACTGCATTGCTGCCTGAATACAGGTCAGTGTGTTGCAGCTGGATCCCTGCTGACCCAGTGGCGGATCCCTCCTCCCAGTGTGGCAGCCTCCCCTACATGAGGACAAGAGGCCTGCGCTAGTCCCACCATCCGCCAGAGCTAGCACGTTGGACTGTTTGGTGCTCTGCTCTGCTGGAGGCCCTGCGCCCCTTTACCTGCTTATTGCCCTGCCCTGCTTAGAGGACCAAGGCCCCAGAGACTGCTAACTCCCCATTTGAGCTTGCCTTCATAGGTGTGAGAGCGAGGGGCGTGACCTCCCTCAGAGACTGACAAGGAGGAACAGCCATGCACTCTCCACTCTCCCAAGGTGTTACAGCAGACACTTGTTTGCTGTATCAGGAAGTCTGACCTCTTGAAATTCCAGGTTTTTGGGTCACCAGTCAAGCTATTTCTAACTGGTTTAAACCTACATTTTGTTTTCCTCTCCTCTGATTCTTAAATTAACATATAGGAGACAATATGGCACATTGCATAGGGAAAGGGGGCAGTTACTCTTGCTTGTCATGTGGCAGGGGCTCTCCTTAGCTAGACTGAGATGGAAGTTTCCTCCATAAGTAAGTTATGGGAGTCTTTGGTCTGACAGCTAACCATAGTTGGAAAATTTCTTATCAAGTCTCAGAGCTTTCCTTCCTGGGACTTCTGCATCTTAGCTTTAGCTTAATTAATGCTCCCCAGACAAGATGTCCCACCTGCTGGGATGGGCCTATTGACTGTTATTGTCTTTAGCTCCCAAAGGAAGCAGAGTGATTGCCGCCAGGTAGTTAAAAGGCCAGAGAAAAAGTTGTCAACAGCATATTTTCAAGGCATATTTTAATATCTGTACTTCTCACAACAGCGTGGACTAAGGCGCCAGCCACACACAGGCAGCACCCAGCTTCTACATGACCTTCACGTCAGACACAGAGCCAAAACCTAGCTGAAGCAGGACAAGGAGCAGCTATCTTGAACCGAATCATGGAAAGAGCGAGATGAAGCTGGTGGGAAAAGGAAGAATTTCAGAGGACTTGCCATGTTTATAATGTCACTCAACTGCCCTTTGATTGTCTGCATTGTCTGTGTCCACCTGGGTACGCAGACAGGCACAGCCAGGATTAAAGCTCTCTTCCAGCTATGGAGGGCAAGATGATCACCCCCCCATGTTCACACGTGGCTCCGGCGATGTTCCCAATCTCTGGCTCGATTGCTGGAGTGCTCTATCTCTGGGTGGGGGGGGACAACTTTTACGAAGCTGCAGTTGTCCCGAACACAGCTGCCCTTCCGTTCACAGCACAGGCCTCAGTGAGCCCAACATCCCGCTGCTTCCTGCTCTGACAGGCTCCAGATTACGTTCAAGACCTCTTCCAAGCTTGTTTTCTGGGAAACAAGCTCACTCGTGAGATCGTGGCTTCCCACAACAGCTGCTGGGACAGAGGGCACTGTCAGTTCACGAGCAAGACCAGTTAGTGCAGGAGGCTGGGCCATGAATCTGGAATTTGCTGCCAGACAGAATCAGAATGGGCCTGATCCTGAGAGCCTCCAGAACGCAAGACAAAACCAACCCCTCCGAGCTATCTTTGAGCGTGTGAGCAACGTCCAGTCCCTGCTGGCTGAAAGGCAGAGAGGGAGCAATTTGCCAGTCTCCCGGTGCACTCTGTGCTACACTGATGCATGCCGCAGAAAAGCCTAGACTGGGGCTGGGTCTACACTGACGACGGCAAACTCGCCGCTGTCACGTCGATCGCTCTGGATCGACTGAGCGGTCTGTGTAGACGCGCTCAGTCGATGCAGGAAGCGACGCAGGAAAACCACCCCGGTAATTGGCGTAGCGCTGCGTCGAAGGGAGCGCTGTTCCCTTCGACGCAGCGCAGCATGGACGCCGCGCAGAGGAGACGCTGCAAAGTCGACGGGAGATACGCAAGGGATTTACGTCTCTTGCGTATCTCCTGTCGCCTGCCGCCGAATCGCCAAGGTAAGTGTAGACCGGGCCAGAGAGACTTGTGCCCTGCGTCAGGCTCAGACCCTGGCGTGTGTAACTCCTTCATAGATTCCAAGCCAGAAGGGACCAGTGTGATCATCCGATCTGACCTCCTGTATCGTACAGACCAGAGAACTGCCCCACAATGATTCCTAGAGCAGCTCTGCTAGAAAAAGGGCCAATCTTGATTTAAAAACTGTCAGTGATGGAGAATGCACTGCAACCCTTGGTAAAATGGCCCAGTGGTTAAATACTCTCACTGTTAAACAATGATGTCTTATTTCCGGTCTGAATTCCTCTAGCTTCAACTACCGGCTGTTAGATTGTGTTACACGTTCCTCTGTTAGATGGAAAAGCCTGTTATTAAATATTTGTTCCCCATTCTTACAGATAGACTGCAATCGTCACCCCTTAACCTGCTCTTTGTTAAGCTAAATAGATTGAGTTCTTTGCATTATACAACAAGTTATATAATCCTTTAATCATTCTTGTAGCTCTCTAGTTTATCAGCTGCCTTCTTGAACATCCTCCTTGTGCCGAGTCCCCAAAGTGCAAATTCTGTCTTGCATGCCCCCAGGGCAGCACAAGTCTTGATCTCTGTGCTGAAGCACCTCACCCTATCTTCTCTTTCAAAGGACAGCAGTTTCAACAGCAGGATCGTGTTGGGAGCAGAGGAGATGGTGGGGTTCAGCACCTCCTCCTCGTCCCTTCCCACTCATCAGCCTCTGGTGCTGATGGATCCTGATGGAGACATTGGCAACACCATCTTTGAAGAGGGAACCAATTCTGTGGCAGGGCAGGTAAGAAGGGAGCTGGGATTTTAGCAGGACAGTCAGGGGAAGGGTGGCTCAGTGGTTAGGGTACTAGGCTGGGCATCAGGAGACCTGTGTTCAAGTCTCTGCTCCACCACAGACACCATGCGTGACCTTGGGCAAGTCATTTAGCACCACTCTCTGCCTCAATTCCCCATCTGTACAATAGGGACTTGAGCCAGGGTGGTGAGGGTAAAGAACGTTGGGTGCTCAAATACGAAGTCTCAGCACCCTAGAAGTACCATTGCTAGGCAGTCAGAGCCAGACTGGACACACGTTTCTTGCATTGTCTGTGGGGGACTGGAGATCCAGGGTGCAGCTTTAGTCAAAGGGCTAGGCGACCATGCTTTGCTGCAGCTGTCATTACACAGAGGACTGAAATCTCTGCTGCAGCATATTGGTTCTGCTGCAAGGCAAATTCAGTTAAGTAGCATTGTACAGAGCGGAGATAGCACAGAGATACCTGGCTCATAAGCCCCTGTTCAGAAAAAATTACACTGGACTGCAATTTCTCACCCTTTGTTTTGTATCTGTGTAGGGTATGGAGAGAGGGATGTGTGTCTGCTGTTGATCAGTTTATTAACACCCAAGTCAGCTCTTTTTTTGAGGTTGCACCTGAGCCCATTTGATTTTTTTTTGGCATTACTGATCAGTGGGGCCTCTTTGGCCTATAGTGGATGGGTGGTTTTGCCTTTCCCTGTCTTCCTCCTCGATCAGTCAAGGCCATTGGTGTGCTCTGGCCCACCCTGTAGCCAGAAGAAATGTTGAGAAAAGCTTTTAAGCTTGTAATACCCATGTGTACCAAATTTCTGCAGAAGTTTCTCTTCGGGCTCAGTAGGAGTGTCTGAGTTCATGCTGATTGCTTTGATAATTCCACTCCAACGGCTTTGTTTGAAACCTTCGTTCTCGGCCTGGACATAAACCCCTGAGGGGGGATGTGAGTTTTGCCAAGACTTGCTAAGAATAAAAGGGAACAAAATGTGGAGATTAAAGGGCTTTGACTTGACTAGAGGTGGCTCTTTCTGTTTCCTTGCAGCACCTCAATGTCTGCTGCTGAAGGCCAGGTGGGGAAAAGATGCCTTATAAACTGTCTAAATTCATTACATCTCATGCTTGCGAGCCTTCAACCTGGTTTGGGGCCAGGGCTCATTAGTCTGGTGGTGCAGCAACACTTTGGAGCCTACACAATAGCAGAGTTTTGCCTCCCCTTAATGACCCTTATTCGCCCTCTCATTTTCTCCTTCCTCATTCCTTGTATGATAGCAGCACTTGGGCTTCTTGCCCAATTCATGTTTCTGCTGAAGCTTAGGATGGGCACAGAAACCCAGTCCCACCTTTCTTTTCTTCCTAGACCCAGTCAAGCTGCCTGCTCACTTGGCACCTGCCATAGACAGGACACAAAGCAATCCATTCGGGTCCAGAGTGCCACTGTAGGAGCCGGGAGTCAGCCTTGCGGGGCTGGATTCTACACTGCATCTTTCCTTGCCCTCTTCTCTTGCTTTCTCCCTCTCCTTCTCCCCACAGCCCAGTGAGGGGCTGGATCAGAACCTACTGGAGAAACAACTGATTGAGCTGCACCAGCAGAACCAGCAGCTGCTGGAGGAGAAGAAGGAGATGGAACAGAAGCTTCGGGCAGAGATCGTGCAGCTAAAGGAACATGTAGGTACACAGAAGGAACATGCCCTCACGGAGCATGCCGCAGAGCACAGCAGCATAGTGGGACGGGCCTCCTGGGAGTTCGTGCAGGGTTTCTGTGGCAGGCACCCTGGAGGGCTGTGGTAGCTGTTCTTTGGGTGTGAAATCCCTCTGGGGAAGTGACACAGGTGCAGCCTGCAACGGGACTTGGCAGCTCAGCAGGGCTTTCATGGAGAAGGCCTGACTCCAGGATGATCCTTGCAGCTTTCTTTGCTTAGGTGAGCCAGGGGGCACCTGGCATTCTGGGCGATCCGTTCAGCCTGATCTATAGAATGGCACTGAACGAGGCCGTCTGTCGGTTCCCACCGCGCCACCGCTCTGGAGGCGCGCTCTGACATCCCGTCAGCTTTGAAACCTGCAGCCTGGGCAGGCTGGGAGAACAATAACCAGAGGTTGCTTGTCTTTCAGACCAAATGTCCTGCTATGGCAGTGGGGAAGGGAGAGGGGAACTCAGCGTTGGAAACCTTGCAGAGGGAGGGGGGCAGAAAGCAAGGCTGCTGAAAATACATCTAGTTAATTTAACACCCAGTCTCCCTTACTGAGTCCTGCCGTCACAGTGTAGGCCCCTATCACACTCCACCAGACTGCTCTAGAAAAGGGCGCCTGGAAGCAATGTGGCTCATCCTTCACTCTCCTCCACATCTCGGGCTTCTGACTTTCAGTTGTAACTGCTAAAGACTGATAACATGCCCCTGTACGGGCAAAATGAAATTGGCATTATCCAATAAACACTGGAAATAGTTACTTGTATCTATGGCCTTGACTACATGGAGCAGTAATACACTCAGTGAATTTGTGACTGTTAAAGGGCACAAATGTGTTGTGCAATAATTGGTCAGTGGAGACTCTGCTGGGGGGCAATAGGGATTCCCCACTGCGCTTTAAGGTATGCTGTTCGAAACACTGCTGCTTTAAAGCACACTAGGGATCCTCGCAAAGAGATTACTCATTATAGCATATACACTGCTCATTATGGTGTACGCAGAGAGAAAGTCTGAGCTCTCCTGACTTTTAGACATCTACACAGAACTCAAAAATCGGAAACTGAAACTAACGAACCCTGAAAACCAGAAGCCCCATCCCTACCTCTGATTTCAGTGCATGTTTTCACTTGTCCAGTCACATTTTGGAACTGAATGTGAAAGGATCTGGCTGGTGGCAGATGGAAGATTTAAAGGTGTGACTTGTGTACATCCCTTTCCCTTCTTGTGTCCTCCTCCTGGTCACTTTCTACCTCCCTTTATCTCCCCAAATGCCTCCTGCCTTAGCCCATGGCGGGTGGGACGTGCAGCAGAGGCAGCTTGCTCCTTCCTGGGCATGTACGGAGAAAGGAGGCTGCATCAAGCCTAGCATGCAGGTTTAGAGACTAGTCCTGTTTCTCCTCCAGCCTCAGGTCACACCCAAACTACCGTCCCCACAGCAGTGCTGCTTTGGGGGCAGCACAAGAGGGTTCCAGACACTATCAGAATTCAAATGGCATTAGGAGTCCGCGTCAACTCTCCCCTGGCTAAAGCACTCCGAGAAGTTGGGGATAATGCACCCCAGTCTGCTGCTATCGAGAGCAAGAGAGATTCCCCTGTTAGCTCAGGGCTCCGTTGCCTTTGGAAACGTGCTGGGTGAACTCCTGACCCTCCTGAAGTCAGTCAGAGTGTGCCATTGCTGGGATTTCACCCTGACTTTTGCTGGGTGCAGATATAATCCATAGGAGGCTGATAGGCTGGTGGCCATGGCTGCAGCCTGGGCACAAAGATGGTAGACTGTGTTCACACTTTTTTTCTTTCAAGCAACTCTGCCCCTGTCCTTCAGTGCTGACCAGCAGCCCCTCCTAGTCTTGTAATTCTGGGCTTCTCCTGACCATGGGCTGGCAAACAATAAACCTGTGTTTTATTGAGGATGTAGGGACATAGCCATGGTCTTCAAATGTATTTACCAGAGTCAAGACTGCACCTGGGTCCCCAGAAGTGAACTGTAGCCACCTGACCTGTGCTCTGCTAATGTCTAGGTAACCCCCAGAGCTCGATGAAAAGTCAGAACTTGTGCTTTGTGCATGCTACAGAGCAGGACAGTGCTGCAAGGGAGATGTGGGGTGAGCAGCGGTTGTAACAGTGCCTTGTGCTATTGGAAACCAAAGATCTCTGTGTCCAGCAAGCTGCCTCTGCACTGGGTTTGACCCACTTTGCTTGTCGTGAAGGAATTGGCCACTGCCAAGCCTGCCCCTAGCTTCAATCTGGGATCAAGGGTCTCTTTCATGCTGCCTCCATGGCGGGTGCTTTGTTTCAGATTGCCAGCATCGTTCAAGCGAACATCTGCATGGCAGAGGAGCTGAAACAGTACCAAACCTCGGGCGACCTGGAGAAGAAAGTCAGCAAGATGGTAGGTCTCCTTCCTTCCCCTTCGCTGCTTGAATGATCACCGAACTCAGCATGATGGGCCAGGCCATGCGACCCAGGAAGTGAAACTGACCAGCCTGGTTTTGCTACCCCACTAAGGAAACAAGCAGCATTAGTGATTAAAAGGTAGTAACATAACCCCAAACCACCAGTGTTACAATGTAGGTGCTAGGCGCCTTCTGGAGGGTACTGAGCTGCCTTAGTTCCCATTGAACCCTGTAAGCACATCATTATCGCCTCATGTTCCCCAGGACATGCTGCCGGCCTGTCTTGTCCTCCTTCCCCCTGCATTCTTGGCCAGCCCTCTGGCTGGCAGTGCCAGGCTCTGAAGAAGTTTCCTTTTCCACCCAGATGGAAACCAGAGGCAGCAAGGCTGGCTGCCCTGCCTCGTTTCCCACTGCTTGTAGAGCCCTCCAGGTGCTGCTTTGCAGCAAAGAGCCTGGGCTTTGGTAGAAGTAGTGGGGAGGAGCAGGACCCAGGACCACATGACCATCCTGTTGTGCCAGTGCATATCTCTTTCCAGGATATCTGCGGCGCCACAATGTATGTTCTGAGGGGTTGATTGGGATTCTTCTCTTCCTCCCTATATGTACAATTTTGAAAACTATCTTTCTGCCATTTAGTCCTGATGCTTTAGACCTTTAACAGGTCTCAGGATCTATTTCCGTTTGGCAAAGCCAAACTTTCTGAGGAAGGTGCCTGTTGCATCTTTGCTTTGCAGCACCACAGGGCTTGAACGCTGGTCCACAAGGCTCTTATGGTAGATCCTCACTGCAGTGAGACACTCACAGCTGGCCCTGGTCAAATGACTTGGGCTCGGCAAAGGGGCTGTTTAACTTTGGTGTCGACGTTTGGTTTCTTAGCCCACAAGGGGGGCATCCCAGAGCCCAAGTTCCAGCCCGAGCCCAAATGCCTACACCACAGTTAAATAGCCCCGGAGCCCGAGCTCTGTGAGCGTAGTCAGTTGGCCCAGGCTAGTCGCGGATGTCGAATTGCCGTGTAGATTTACCCTTAGGAGCTAGGCAGTCACCATCTATCACCCAGTGATCAGTTAACAGCTGCTGGCATGGTAGCTGAGTTCTGATGGAGGCTCCCACTCCTGGGATCTGATTTGTGGAACACTGGAGGTCCTCACTGGTCCCCAACTTCTATTTAACCCAAGTACAGGCACAGGAATATGTCCATGCTCAGGGCTGCTTTCTCTGTGATATCTGCTCCTGATCTCCTGGTAACCTGCCCCTGCCTGCTTCCTGACATGGGACTCTTGGTTTTGCGCTCTGGTTCACCTCAGACTCTGACCTCCTGGTGCCTGACCTGGCCTGACCCCCTACTCCATCTCCGACCATTAGGTCAGACTGCCTATGGCCCAGTCATGACAGCTGGAGCCATGACTGTGGTGACGTCACAAGCCGGGCTAAGGCTGGAGGGGTCAGTAGTAAGGAAAAGGTAGGTGCTATAGGAAGAGATGTTGGTGACTCAGTAGGAGGTGCTTTTCCCTTCCAGTCACTACTAACCCTGCAGCCCCAGTGTTGTGCTTCTGATGGTCTCATGACACTTTTCAAAGAGTGGGAATGTTAACCCAGGTACAGATCCTCAAAGGTATTTTGGGCCTAACTCCCACTGATTTCAACAGGAGTTAGATGCCTCAATCAGTGTCTTGATCAAATTCCAATTCGGGTGATTACAGTCTAAGAACCGGCCTATGTCCCCTTTCCCTGTCAACTGGATGCGGTTTTCAGTTTCACTTTCTGCCCTAAGCTTTTGTGCAGCATTGATCCGAGCTGTTGAACAGCCTGTATTCCCCACCAGAGGGGCTGCACATCTGCGATGGGTGAAGGGAGTCCTGTGAAGAGTTTGTAACGCTCTTTGGCACTATATTGATGTAAGATCTTTGTCGTGATGTAATCTGCCAGTGATGGCTCCCCCCAACTCCAGCAGCTCGGAATGTGTGTTTGCTTTGCAACCAGGTGGAGCAGATGGAGCAGCAGCACCGAGAGCTGCTGCTGATGCAGGTGGCAGCCCTGCGGAAGGCGTTTGCCCAGAAAGAGAGTCGTCTGACAAAGGGCAAGTCCACGCCTCCTGCCGATGCTGCCCTGGAAACAAGGGAGCCTCCTCCAAGCACACACTGCTGGCCAGTGCTGCCCTGGCCTCCACAAACAGCACCAGCAGCACCCGGCTCCCCATGCCCAGCAGTCGGGTAGGTCCCCAGGACACTGTGAGGCCCAAGCAGTTAGACATGAGCGCTGGGGATAGTCTCCATTGACTTGCCAGAGAGCTTACCTGCCACTGGGGGCAACAGTCTGGAAAAGCTGGAGATTGTGGAGGTGAACCTGGCCACAAAACAGACCATATCAAACCTGGGAGCTGGCTCCCCACCAGCTCACATCCACCTGCCTCCCACTGGCGAAACAAACGAACCCGTGGGACTGCCACCTTTGCCAGGAGGAGAGAAGTGGCTGGCGCAGCACATGCTGGCAAGAGAAAGCAAAGCCAAACAGCAACGGACAGTCTGAGCCCACTGGGGGAACTTACACAAACAAGCCCTGGCAAACCTCTCTCTTCCTACGCCAGTAGCCAAACAAGCTTGCCAGTTCCCTGTTTTGTACCCAGTGCTTGAAATTTATAGTTATACGTGGTGCTGCTGTCAGTTATTAAACTGCCCTTAAATTATAAATAGTGTGTGTGTATATATATATATATATATACACACACACACACACACACACATATTTAAGTATAAAATTCTTTTCTTGGTATATGTCTGGTGCACACTGAGCAGAAAAGAATTACACACACTACATAGTCCGGTTGACTTTTCTCCAACAGCATAGATTTAACACCTGAAATACCTGTTAATTGCCCAAAGTAAATGGATCATGCCATCCAAGTGGCTTGCCCCATTCCCATATTTGGGCCAGAAAAGGAAAGGTGTGTGCAGAGGCAATATAGAAATCTGTCCCCCTCAGTATCATATCTTTATAGCAACACTATTCACACACGATGCAAGTTCCCCTGCCTTTTCAGTGCTCCAGAAACCTGAGGAGCAAGACTCTGTTGTACAAGTCTCACCCCAGGCCCACATGTGCTCTTGTTTCAAATGGTAACCAGGACATGAAAAGGAGAGCGCAAGGAATTTCCAAGGAATGGTGCTGAGGATCCGTGAACCTGCCTCCCCTCCCTGTCCTGGGGAGATGTGGCAATGGTTGCTTAGACAGGTGGAAATATCTCAGAGCAGTTGCCTCTATGACCTGGCTCTTCCCACCATCGCACCCTGAACAGCCCAGCAGAAGAACTGACATCTCAATATTTGCTAGTAGAGAAGGTATGTGAAACAGACAGTTCCACACAGAAGTGCTCTGGTGGAGAGAAGAGGGGCCCAGTTAATCTTTGTTAGCATCTCCATTTATCTCTGAGCTTCCAGCACCCATAGGATAGAAGAAGCACCCTTCTTCTTTTGGATGGTAGGGGGGATAATTAGCAACACTCAAAGAACCAAGTCCAGATTAGTAAGCCACTTCAGTAGTGGCTTGGTGTAAATCTAAGATGGTGCCAGCAAATGATTGAAGCGGGCACTTATTTACAGCGTGGTCCATAATTTGTGACTGGCATCGACAGACACATCGTGCATCATCTCTCATCTTCTGGTGGTGTAAGAGTTGATAGCATCTGCCATGGAATGTTCTGAAATAATTCAATGTGGACCCTTGTTTCTGGGGTAGGTTGAAGCCTGCAAGGTCTTTGGTGGTGTCGGCAATCAGGTGTGTGTTTGGGACATCAGCATTCTCTGAAAATGCTTTCCACTGTCCCTGGGATTGAATGAGGATAATATAAGCCTGATCCGAAAAAGACTTGCAAGATTTCAGGGCTGTCATCAGGAAATTCTGGAGCTCTTCATGAGTTGTTAATTCAAGTTGGCTATGTTTGATTGTACTCACAAGCCCTCTCCCCCACGTCTGGATTTTGGGTGGGAGTGTATGTGCTAGAGGGGCAGCCATTTAACGGGTGTTGATTTCAATGTTCCGGTTGTAATTTTTATTGCAGCATTAAGCTGCACGTCCAAAGACTTGGTATGTGAGCTGCCCATCAGCACTGATGCACGATAGTCTGTGGTTGAGTACCCCAGGACTAGAGACACTGTTCAAAGTGTGTGCGCATCAGCACTGCATGTGGTGTCTGCAGGTTTTCAGACGAGGCTGGTCCTTGCTGTTTACCTTTCAGACCCGTTGACCACAAACTGACATTGAGTGGTTCCTTTGTGGCTTTGTTGTTTAGTTGAAAGGCTGTTACAGAGATTTTGTAGGTGTTGGGGTGAAAGTATCTTGAGGTTGAGGGCAAGGGTGGCGCTGATGGTGGTAAGGTCTTTGCCTTGTACCGCAAGATGATGTCATCAGCATAAGTGAACGTATGTGCAATTGTCAGGTAAATTGCTAATGTAGATGTTCAATAGCAAAGGAGCCAGCACAGATCCTTGAGGTAGACCATCACTGAGGGACCTGTTTTGCTGATCGGCGCAGTCAGATGGACCTGGTGTCTGACAGCTCAACATTATGGTCGGGAGTCACAGAGAGTTAGAGCATTTGGATGGGCCTTGATGCCCTGTGCAATAGCCCATGACCCTTGAACTGATCCCTGGCAGAGCAGTGGAGATGGCGATCAGGGTACATCTGGCCCTGTGGCAGCTGCCTCTGTAATTCTGCCCACCAGGTTTGTTGTTTTGCCATACATATCAGGACGTGCATAGGCTACCTGGGGATGCAGTGAGGATGGTGCACATGGGACTGAATTCCTCCCTATGGTAAAGCTTATTGGAGTCAGTAGATTTACACCAGGCATAAGCATGGTCCTAGAATGAGCTGCATGGTTAGGCCAAGTGGAGGTGAGATAGCTGGCTATGAATTCTGGATGCAAGAGCTGTTAAAAAATGTTCTTTTGATTTTCTGTGCACTTCCTGCTGGTGAAAGGCTGGATAAACAATGCTGGAAATTTAAGTCCTCTTGTTTATCCACAGATTAGATTGGATACTGTACTGTCAGGAAGAGAGCAAGCTTCCCAAAGCTTCCCAAAGCTTCCCTGCCAATAAGTCTCAACCCTGAACTTGAGACATCAACTTCTGGAAGTGAAAGGCCATGCTGGCCCTAACATCTCTCTGAGATTGCCCACAAAGGGGCCAGCTGGCAGGCATTCTGATAGTGTTTTAATATGGACACCCGCCTGCTAGGAGCTGGACTGAAACCTACCACAGGGATCCATGTTTCCCCTGTCATTTTTTTAGTGGTCCAGAACCAGGACTTGGAAAAGTTTACCAGTTTTGAACACATTTGGACTGGTCACACCCAAGTCCTTCTGACCCTGGCAGGTTGTTAGAACTTGGGGCTTGTCTTCACTTATACCACTGCAGCTGTGCCCCATAGCACCTAGAAGAAAATGCTATCATCTCAACAGAAGAGCTTTTCCCAACAGCCTAAGGAATCCACCTCCCCGAGAGACGGCAGGCGGGAGGTTATGTCAGTAGAAGTATGTTGCTTAAGGGTGTGTTTCATCCCTGAGCGATGCAATTATACCGATATAGGTCTGTAGTGTAGACCTGGTCTCAGTCACATCATTCTGATTACTAATGCTTTAGTTACTCACTTCCATTGCAATATTATTTGAGTTTCTGCTGAATCCTTGAGCACCACTAGAGTTAGAGATTCATGCTTCATACCAGTTGACAGCCGGAATTCCAAGGGAAGCAGTTTGGAGGTGCTACATCCTCTCAACAAAATAGATGTAAGGATTTTTTTTAACATGGGCCTAACCTCCTCCTCGGAAATGGCAGAACCATTTTACGTGAAATGTTAAAGAAAAAAAGAAATCAGCCTGAGACAGACACCCAGGATGGGAAATTTCAGCCTGCATGGTTGAAAGTTGGTCAAGTTAAAAGCATCTGAAAGCAGGATCTTCTCATAGAAAGCATTGGGAAACCTTCCCCAGGGGCGGCACTACCATCTGTCTGTAATAAAGTGCTGGTGGCTCCTTCAGGATGTAGGGCACTGTAGATGTGTAACGTATTTAGAGGGAAACCCAAAAATAAAGTGTGGAACAAAACACCCCTGAATTTTTAGGGGGCAGGAACGTGTTGGCACTGGAATCCAACAGTGGCTCTCCCCTCATAGACTCATAG
>ML675694.1:1307007-1399917 GCA_007922155.1 Mesoclemmys tuberculata
CTCCCCCCGCGCGGCTCAGCCCCCGCTGCGTGTCCGGCTGCGCCGTGGCGCTGGCCGGGCCGGGCCGGGCCGCCCCCCGAAGCCGTGTCCGGCTGCCGAGCCGCGCCGCCCTCGCGTTCCGCGGGCGCCGCGCAGGCCGCAGCGGCGATTCGGGCTGGCCGTGGCCCCGCTCGCGGAGCGGGACGGAGCGTGCGAGGGGCGCGTGCCCTGCGCTTTACTCCCCGCGCCGCGCCCCACGAGCCCGCTTCGCCGCGGCGCTTGCCCGTGACCCGTCACACGAGGGGCTGGGTTTTGCAGAGCGACGCTGACGGGCTTGAGGCCTCGATTCCGTGGAAAGTGACATTTTGAAGATGCAAAACCAAATATTTTGGTTAAATGACCCGGCCCGGGGCAAACTCTCAAAATGATTTAAAGTCACCTGAAATGAGCCCAGTAAACAGTGACGCCTGGGTCTGTGAGCCTTTTGACACTCCTTTTGTGCTCGCTGCTTTTTTCTCTGGTAATGAGCAAATCCCTGAGGTTTTGTAAAGATCCAGCTTTATGTGGGTGTTTAGAATCAGCTGACAAATTTGCTTCCTGCATAAGAGCTGTCTCCACTGCAGCAACAGAGGTGTCACTTCCCCACCACTGAATGAAGCCAGTAACATGGATTCTTCATTTTATGCTGGCATTAACCTTCATGTTTCCATTCCCCCTGGAGCCTAGTTAGGCTGAGAGCAGGTGCTCTGGGAATGCCTTTTTTTCATGGGTTGCTGTTTTTGTGTGGCTCAGTGGACTTTCACGGTGGAGTGGTACGGTGAAACTCCTCATAATGATTTGTGGGTAATTAAGATGGAGTTTTAGATAACACATCTCAGCCTTTTAAGATTCCAAATCAGTGCAGTATTTTTGCAGACCTACAAATTACTAATGTGATTAGTTGTTACTATCTGCTGGCTGTTCACTGGGTTGTGTGACGTGAATATCATTCATACTGTGGCAATAATTAAACCTTTTCTTGATAGTGTCTTAGGTGGCTGAGAGCTATATTTACATTGAAACAACTTCTGACCCTTGAGGGTGTTCCATCTAAGTAAGAGTTGTAGTACACTGAGAGGAGGACAGCTTGTGGTGCTATGGGTAAAACCACAACCCACTAAGGACTGAGTTTTGTCTTGATTCACAACCTCTATTGGACTCCCAAAAACTGAAATATAAACAATACAAGAAAGGATGTAATACTTATACTGTAGAATTGTGCAAAACTACAGAAGTGCTGGGGAAATGCAACAGATAGTGAATCTACTGTTGAAACAGAATGAGAAATTCTCCACTGCCTCCAAGAATGTTTCTCTTGGAAAATCTATTACTTTCTCACAAGCAGAAGTATCTGCTTTTCTTATGTACAGTGTTGTGGCTCAGTGAAGGGCCACTGTTTTATAGACTGAAAAACAAGTGTTTGAATTCACTGGGGCAAAATACTATTTTCATTGGGTTTCTTAGGGCCATAAGTTTGCGATTGGAGGCACTCCAGTGGACCCATGTACCCATTGAAACCATGCAGGTCTGGTTGCCAGATTGGAGCTTTTGGTTTGTGTATATACTGTCGAAGGGCAACAGGATTGAATACTTATTTTAATAAAGAAATATTTCTTTATTTAAAAAGAAGACATGTCTCCAGCGCTTTCAATCCAGCACCTTTAAAAAGACCTAAATTCATAAGAGTTTTGTCAGTGGGTCAAACTCGTGACCCATCTGGTACATCATCCTGTTTTCTTATAGTGCTCATAAGAAAACGTAGCGTTCCAGAGTGGGGAATTATGACATTTCCTGTCTAGAGGGGAAGCTTTTGCCTGACCCCCCTCTCCTGGAGGCTGGCTGATGCTGTAAAACAAGGAGGTTACATCTCTTACAAACTAAGAATTTTATCAGTATATTTGTTGATGATCTTGTTGTTAACATAAATATTAAATCCCATCTCAATTCCTGCTACATTTTTGGCCTTGCTGGTGTCTTGTGGCAATGAATTCCATTTAAAATAAACTCTTCAGAGAGAGAGGCAGAAAAAGCTACAAATCTACTTCCCTTTTAAAATCAAACATTAATTCCTCAGTTCCTCTTCTTACCTGCTGAGTTTGGGGTGGCTCTTTCACCCTGCAACATGTGCAGCTATTGCCAGCACCACAAACAATGCAGGGAAATGCTAGTGGATCCTTTTATTGGTGATTTTGCTGTCACGGGTAAAGAAGCCTGAATTCAAAACTTGGCAGGACAGTAATAAAGAAGTGTAAATGTCCACACTGTGGAAACTATCATAGTCTTGTAGTGTAGATATGGCCTACACCAATTAAAAGGTTTTTTTTCTGTCAGTGTAGGGACACTCCCTGTCCCACCTGAATGAAGCTAGCTGTGTCAATGGAACCTCTCTTCATAGCTGTGTCTACACTGGCTGGTGTAGCTTCATTGGTTGGGTGGAGTTTTTTCATACCCCTGACCAATGATGCAACTTTTCAGTGGAGACTGACAGTAAATTAAATCTTTCCCCTGTACTTGGAGGTTAGTGACCTATGAGATGCCAGGATTTTTAACCTTGTGTAACTATCTAAAATAAAAATATTAATTTAATGTAAATATCTTGAAACAATTAATCCAATTTAAAACGAAGTGTGGTGAATGTGCTCTGGAGCAGTGTGGGTAATTGTATTGCAAAGTGGCTGATGAGCAGGCTCCTCATTCCATCTGTATTAAAGTATTACAGTGCAACCTTGCTTAGAGTAGGACGGTATTTTGTGCAGTGTGTGAATCTTATTCGTCAATCCAAAACAAAACAGAGGCAGCTTGTCTCAGTTGTAAGTTACGTATTGAATTAGTTATATAATGTGGGTTTCTTCTCCTACTTGACTCCAGATTATAGACTTAGGCTTCAGCCCTCTGCTTTGTGGAACAGTTGTTCTCATTAACTATGAAATTACTATTATCTACTCCGTAATGTTGCGGGAGCCATTGAGTTCCAAACTCTATTCCCATGTTTAATTTTCTCAAGGAAAAAACAATCCTATATGGGTGAAATTTAAGGAAAGTGTCTGGTGTTCTTCCTTATTCTCAGGTCATCTGCATATAAAGCTTGTTTTGGAGGTGCTGATCTGTGGATCTGCTCTGTTCTATTATTAGGATTGGCAGAATTTGATTTTTATTTATTTATAATTTCAACAAATATTTGGTTATTTTTAAGCATTTTTTTATTTGAAATTTTCAGTTGTGGGAAATTATTCTGGGAGGTCAGACAATTATTTAATGACATTGAGATTCAAAAAGTCGATGCATCATAAACTGTTAAAATACAAATTGCCAACATCGTAAATATCCTTAAATCAACAAATCATACTGGTTTTTACTATTCATTTAAAACAAGCCTCATTTAAAAGTCTAAATCACTGGATTGAGACTCCGTTCTCAGCCAGCATTTTTCTCACTTTGCCTATTTGTAAACTTCTGTTATTGATAGGAATGTTTTCTTGTTGGTTTCTGTGTGCACCTGCTGTGAAATCAGCACCTACTGATAAAAATCTAATCCTTCCAAGCCTGTCATCATCGGTCCCCAGTGAGTACAAGCTTTGTGTGCTGCTGGGTGTCAACTGTCCATCTTGAATATGGCTGTTAGTTAAAAATGAGGTTGCATGAACTGTCTGAAATGCTGTCTTAGTGCCAAAACATACTGTTGTGATATGGGTTTTCAGCCAGGCTTTCAGTTTACGTCTGTTTGTTATCCAAAGGTTGAAGATGAGCGTTCTAATGATGACAATGACAATGGGTGCTGTGAACGTCTGTCTTTTTTCAGGCTTTTATCTCCCTCTGAGGCTGTTTCCACACTCTTTTAAAATTCTTCTGCTCCTACCAGTGCATGGCCTCTGGTGGGACCAGTATTAGTACTAGTGTAGACTGGCTGGTGTTTTAACCACTGTATCCTTTAACCCTGTTCAGAGCAGTTCCAGACAACAGTAACTAAAAATGACAGCAGGTCTCAAGTTGCAGTGGGGGAGGTCTAGGTTGGACATTAGGAAAAAGTTTTTCACTAGGAGGGTGGTGAAGCACTGGAATGGGTTACCTAGGGAGGTGGTGGCATCTCCATCTTTAGAGGTTTTTAAGCTGCGGCTTGACAAAACCCTCGCCAGGATGATTTAGCTGAGGATAGTCCTGCTTTGAGCAGGGGGTTGGACTAGACACCTCCTGAGGTCCCTTCCAACTCTAATATTCTATGATTCTGTCCATGAACTCACCAGTGGGGGAACCTTGAGCAAGAGTGTGAGCGTGTGAAAATGCCTAGCGTAGGCAGGCCTCGAGAGCATAAGCGATCTGAGTGGCACTTCCTGTCACATTGTTGGAGCTTAGAGAGCTGGGTTTAGGGTTGTGGGATTTCTCGGCAATCCCTTAGCAAGGCATTGGGGGTGAGTATTTCTGGCCTTATTTATGCATGTCCGTATACAGATACTTAAGTTATTTTCATGGCATTTTGCTATCCTCACTGATGGTCCCAGAATTTCCACTCCATTTTCCCCATCCCTTTCCTATAGCTAATATGTTTTCATATTGTTCTCAAGTGATATATTGAGAAATTTGGCTATAAAAATGTTGTTTTTGTTTTTCAATATGGGTGTCCTGGCTACTTATCATGGTACCGGGTGTGCCTTTATTAACAGATCCAAGCACCAGGGGCAAGGGATATTGTTCTGTTTATCAATATATTGGATCAAAACATCGTCAGTCAAAAATTCTGTACCCTAGCTATTTCATAGCCAACACTAAAGGAACACTGCCAACTCAAAACTTAGTTTTAAAACTGAGTTAACAGTAATTTCAGGCACTACACCTGCCACTTTCTGTGATTTTTATAACCACGTGTCTTATTTCTTTTAAAAATTCCTTTTCTCTTGCCATTCTAGTCACCTTAGAATTTGTAGCAGCACTAGGGAACCAATACTCAGACAGAATTGCGGGGATTTCCTTCTGTTGAAAGTCCCTTTGATATATTACTTAAAACAGTCTGTTCAGTTCTACAACTAGTGAAGTTAAGGGATAGCCAGTGCTCAACACTGTTCTGAATTGGGTCCATAGTTAAGACCTGGTAGGAAAGCTTTCTTTACTTCATTGTAAGATCTTACGGTGCCTCTTACCTAAAGTGCTTTACAAACACTGATCCAGAAAGGTGTTGAGCTCCAACAACCTCCATGAACTTTGCTGGAAGCTACAGGAGCCCAGCTCCTCTCAGGATCAAACTGTACGTACGGTGGAATTGCTTCTACTGCTGTGGAAGTGCAACTATGTCTGGGGTGGATGGCAGTAGCTGTTTAGCAGTGCCCTGCAGCACCATGCAACAGCATAGGACAGGAAATGGAAAATACTGTATCCAGCTGAAGTACAGAGGAACACCAGAAAGGCAGAAACCAATTACCTAAACTTGAAATCCGGGTAGGGTAACAGGGTTAACAACCCCACTCTGCGGAAAGCGCCATAGGATCAGAAATGGCCACAGATGTTCAGGGCTTCAGGTTCACAGCTCATGTGAAAGACAGGCTTACAATAGTCTTCAAGCCCTGGCTGCGGTTGTGCCAGCCCTCCTATATGGAAATGTTGTCATTCTCTTAGGGCTTATTCCCAACAGCTGTGACTTTGTGCCAGTTGCTAACGGTGGTAAGTGTTCAGTTCTCTCTTGCTGGCTGGGGGGCTTAGAGCTGATAGTGTTGAGGGTGCATATTATGCTGTAATACAATGTGCCAGGTCTAGTTTGGGTATTTGGTATATCCTCTCTCTTCCATTCCCATGTGTCTGGGGGAGGCGGCTGGGCTGTGAAATCCCTAGCTATAAGATCATCTCCTTTCCCTCCACCCTTGTGTGTCTGCTTAGCCGCACTGATCTTCCCCAAAAGCTTTTGTGTAGCTGCTCTTTGTTTCTTTGCCTATCCTGGGAAGGAGCCGGGATTTCTTGGGACAGCAGAAGAGAGGTGAGGTGTGGTGTGCTCCACTCCAGGAGCCTGAAGATCTATCTAGCTGCACTTGTGCTAGATTGATATTGATCAGTGTTTGGGGGTTCTTAGAGTTAAAACCGAAGCTGTGGAGGCTTTGAAGTTCCTTCTCAACTTGTAATTGATTTTTCTACAACGTGTAGATTTTCTTAGTCTCTGCCTTTGTATTCTATAATTATGGCTCTTAAGCTTTGTAGGTGTCCTACAAGGCAGAGAGTTTTACTAATCACCCAGCACCCGCACACCAAGTCCAGCACCAAAACCAGAGGGTTTTACTAATTCGCTTGTGAAGTAGCGCTACTGGTTCATTGCAACCTTAATCTGCTATGATTCTATGTTGCACGTTGTGTGCAGACTGAAGGGGAGGAGATAAGGAGTGCTTGTCTCACCTGTTGCTTGCAATAACCCTGTACTGTGGTCTTCCTTTGTTTTAGACTCATTCTTGTCTTTGTTAAATGAGGCCTTCGTTGCTATGCATCTCCCTGGCCTGCTGTCATACAGACTCACATGCAACATTCCTCAGAAACAAACGTCTCTCCTGCCTGCTTCCCCTTTGCTTTAGACACTAATAATTGACGCCTTAGCACCCAGATTCCTAGGCATTGGGGGAAACAGTAATCCTCTTGCATTTGCTTCACTTCCCTTCCATTTCTAAGGCATGTGTCTCTCATGAGATCATTTCGAAGGTATGTTCCAGTACTGCCACATTTCAATACACAGTTATAAGCCAATAAACTTGCGTTCCAAGCCCACGGGGAGTCACATTCCCTAAGTATATTTCAAAACTGAACTTTCTCTTTAAAGAGCAATTAAAATATTAATAAGCAGAGTAATAACCATTAGGTAGTTAGCTGATCCTAGCTGGAGCCCTGTGTCAATGCATGCATCTAAAACGGGTGTGCAATGCTCGCATTACTTGTTTGTTTAAAAATAAATGCACTGCTTCTTTCTTTTCCCTTTCCAAGCAACATTACGCATTCCTGTGTCCAGGACTTGAAAACTGTAACTGATTCTTGTTAGCTAGAGGTCTAATACTAATAGCAGGAAACCGGTGCTGCCATGTCTCCTCATCCCCTGGGATTTAGAGGAATGAAACAGTTGTGTATCGAATGCAGTTAAATTTGTCAACTTTCTGTTTTAAAAATGTAACTTATTACAGCTCTGGCCTTGGATGAACTCTTTCCATTTCAGCCTTCCCTCCACTTCGTCTTAGTTTTCTTTTCCTAGAACAACAGATCCTTGTCTGTTTCCTGGGTTTTATTCAGTGTCCTTTTCCTTCCTCCTCCTACAATGTACTCTTTACCTCTCCTCTTGTATTTTTTTTTTTGTTTTTGTTTCTCACTACTTTTCTAACATATCCAACAATCTCTCCACTGACCCACTCTCGTACACCTTTACACATGCAACCACCTAGAGGGTTTGGAAATCTTAGTAGCCAGAGGACTTGGCCTATGAGCCCAGGACTGATACGGAAAATGTGGAAGGCCCACTGTTCAGGGAAATTTCCAAGGTAGAAACCTGCCTGGGGAAACTGGGGTGCCTGTCCTGTCCCTGGAGTCTCATTGGAAGAGTTCTCTTGTGTTGGCTTGTCACTAGTAGGTGTCTGACAAATTTATAGCCTCACCCCAATCGGGGTGGCAGGTGGAAAAGAGAATGGGCATCTCAGGCTTCTTGGACACTCTAAAGGGGCAGGGGCTTTCCTAAGCTGTTCTGTGCCTACCCCAGCCTGCATTTTTGAGTTGCCCTTGCTGCTGCAGCTCATTGCTTTCACAAGCAGCCACAGGGTGGAAATGACCTTATTTTTCAGTTTCCTTGGTCTCTAGGGTTCCCAGTAGCCTGAGTGAAAGCTGACCAGAGTCTAGGCTCGACTGCAGCTGGGCAAAGCTCAGAGCAGCAGCATAGGTGCTGGTATTGTCTATTTGGCAGACATAAGCACAGTGTTGAATTTGTGACTCTAGTTGACATTTTGGAGGTTTTCTTTGTGACCACGTGGGCTGGAATATTTTTGAAGATGCAAGCTTAGGTTCTGCAGAAAATTGATGGCGCTTGTCTGGGTAAGCTTCCTGCTTACTCTGAGTGAGGATTTTTTAAGTTCTCATTTAGAGCCTTATATGTCATGCAGCAAATGCAAGTCTGAGCTCTTTATCCCAAAGGAAAGAGAGATGAGAGAGCAGCTTGCTTTGCCTTCAGAGAGCAACAACTGATCTGCTTTGAGTCATAGATTCAAAGGGACTGTTGTGATCTTCTTGTCCAATCCGTGTTTTACTCTTAATCTTTCGTTTTGTTTTGCTCTTACAGTGTGCCTCAGGCTCTTTCCCTGGGCTGTCCTTGCCTCCTTCCCCTTGGGGTATTAGCACATTGCCTTCACCCGTTGTTCCCACTGCGCCTGCCATAGGTGTCTTTGGGTCATGGGAGAAGAGGCGAATTGCAAATGTGATCTAATAGAGTGTTAGTTTGGAAGGTTAAATACCCTGGGTGTTTGCTCTGTGGCAGTGAACAATGCAAAACAATTGGTGATGGCAGAAAAGGGGCACATCCCCTGCCAGCTTGTGGAGTCCGGGCACTAGAAGCTTTGGTTTCTGCTGAAGCTGGGTTCTTGTCCTGATCACTTTCTGGAATGCGGATGGCTTGGGAGATGCTTGTTGAATGTGAATGTTACTTACTCTTCCCCCTGTCCAGCTGCAGGTCTAGTGCAGCTGCTCCTTGATCTGTGGGTTTGCCTGGCTTGGCCTCTGGCTGATACCTAGGAAGGTCGCTACATACCTTCGTGGCATGGTGCTTGCCCTCTACCTTGTCCTTAAAGCCATGGAGATCAGCGAAGCCCAGTAACCTGTATTATGGTGGCACAGGAGCCCCATTGTGCCTGGTGCTGCGTGCACAGTACTAGATGATCCCTTCCCCAAAAGTTTGTCCGTAGATAAGTCAAAGGATGGCAAGGGAGCCTGAGGCCCAGAGAGGTAAAGTGACTAGCTGCAGGTCAGTGGCAGAGCCAGGATTCCACCTTCAGTTTTCGGCTTCTTCTATCTAGTGCGCTAGGAAGGCTGCTTTATAAGCGGTCGGTTAAACATGTTCGTATGGAGACCAACACCATCTTGACTGTCCTCAGACACTCACTTTCTCTGACTCCTTTCCACTGTCTCTCGGGAAGGTCAGCACTGTCCTCAGAAGTTGGACATGGTTCACCATAAGCTCTGTTGAAGGCCAGGCTTTTGAGGTTAGAGCCATTTATTCAGCAGAGTTTATAGAGTGAAACCAGAGCTTGTGGTTTGTGCTGCTGCTGGCTGCAGAGAACCATCGCATGGCTCCCACTCCCCCACTTGTGGGTTCGGTTCGAGCACTGCCCTTCCTGGGTATCCCAGAGCAGTTAACAGAGCACGGTGTTACCTTAGGTGCTGCCCTTGCCACGCTGGGGATCAGAATTCAGCAGGAACTCGTGCAGCTTGTGACATTACAGCCTGTTTTATGGGGCACTGAAGTTTATCAATTGCTCTGATAGGAAAGGGCTTTTAATTTGCCTCTAGGAAGCCAGTAATGGGTAGAAGGAAACTTTGGTATCTCAGCCACTGGCTTAAAACAGCATCATTAAACTTGATGTGGTGCACTGACTCCCAGGATTCCTGGCTTCATGTTTTAACAAGTTCAACTAGCACAGCTTTGACTTGGTACAGTCTATCAGATTTGATGCTTGGCTTTTTAGCCACAAATACTTTAACTCACCAAGGTCAGTGTTTTAAAACCTTGTGCATTCTTTTTTGAAAGAAAAGAATATACTAACTTATTTTTAAGCATCCAACAAAAATCAGTTGCTTAAAAATTCAGTATCACTTTGTTGCTTAATGAAGTGCCTGTATGCAGTGGATCTATAAAACGAAGCGTAATTGCAATACCCACAATCTGCATCTGCAGAAATGTCCAAAATCTTGATATCTGCCGTGACTTCTTATTTTGGAAGTGACAGAAAAGGAAGAAGAATGGGCCATGATATGTAGCTATAACAAAATCAAGCAATAGAGGCTATGCATATAAAATAGTCAGTATTCGAGTAACAATGCCATCTGCTCCCTCAGCACATTTTGTGTCTTTCAATATTTGATCCATGCCTGAGATTTCTAAAGACAGCTGCCACTTGCCAAGACTTCCTCAAAAGGTTTTTGGTAGATTGGAATTTCTTAAAAATTTCTTTACAAAACTTTTTTGGCTTTCTGGTCTCCTCAGTCTGGCTAGGCGTGGAAGGGGGGGAACACAATATTAGGAGAGGCAGGATGGCCATGTATAGAGCACTAGCCTAAGATGTTGAATATCCAGGTTCAATTCCCTGCTCCAACACAGACTTCCTGTGTGAACCTGCACAAATTGCTTAGCCTTTTTGTGCCTCAGTTCCTCATTTGTAAAATGGAAATACTTCCCTACCTCACAGGAGTGTTGTGAGAATGAACAAGTTGAATTGTAAAGTGCTTTGAGGTCTACTAATGAAAACGCATTACATAACAGCTAGGTATTTATTTTATTATGAAGCAGGACTGAAAGTGGGGAATGGAACTGGAGGCTAATATGTTCTCAATTCTTTCATTTTTTTCATCTCATCCCTGTATACTTGTTCTGAAGCCAGATGCATCTCTAGCTAGTGTCTCTAAAGGGTTCTCTTCTATATGGCATGCTGATGATGTCAGAAGCTAATTCTCAGAAAGGCTATTTGGGCATGACTCCAGGTGTCCCATAACCCTGTTAGCCAAACATGCCTGCTTGAAAGGCAGTGTACTTCAGTGGTTAGATCAGAGGGACTGACATGTATTTGGACTGAGTTCCAGTCCTCACTGTTACAATTCACTAAATGGCCTTGGATAGGATGCTTGGCTTACCCTTGTTTCCCTCTGTCTGTAATATGAGGTTAATCCTACCTGCGTGGATAGCGTTGAAATCCTTGCATGAAAGGTGCTGTATAAGTCCTGCTAAATATTTGCCAAGCAGCCCATTACCCTTCTAAATGACTGACTTCCTTTAGCCAAGATGATGGTCAAGTCTTTCAGCTCCCTATTTGACTTTCTCTTTGTAGCACTTCTGCATCCTGACACACCACCATTCTGGATTGTTTTCCTTAGGTGATATTGCCACCCCTCTGGAACTTACTGCCATTACAGGTAATTACCATCCATTCCCCCATCTGTCTAGTTTGTATCTTATAGCCTTTCCCTAAGTGCTCATGAAAATAGCCGTTAACATAGTGCATCTTCTCCACTGCCTTGGGGAACAAGTTCCACATACTGCCCTGTGCACTAAGAAATTCCCCCTACACTCATTGCCTGCTTCCAGCTTCTGGAGCATGCCCAAATGAGTGTCTTGTGGAATTTGGGTTGTATAAACGTCAGTCGTGTCCTCTTCGAAATCTCTCTTGATTGCTGGCCCAGGATCCCATGTTCCTGATGTCCTTCCAGTGATATAGCTTGTGCGGGACTGGAGGTACAGCCATCGAATCGTCTGATACCAACGTGCATCCTGTTTTCCCAACCGCCACCAGACACTGAGCTAATAGTTTTACGTTTCTATTCATTGCTTACTGAGTTTGGAGTCTGCTTGGGAGGTCTGATATCCCACACTGCAGTAAAACCAATATGTTCTCAGGCATGGAGTTAGGAAGCCCAAAAGCAAGGTCACAGCAACTGATCCCAATCTGTTCGTTTGCTTTGAAAACATCCTGTTTTCAGGATCTTGCACTCTCCTTCTTTCGATATTTCTGCCCCTGTTTGCCTCTGTCTTAGTTCAAGTATAAAAATAAAACATGTGCAGGAGGTAAGGCTTGAGAACCCTACATCCAGCTGCCCTTTATAGCTGAACCCTATTGAATAAACTGTTAATAAAATCATAAAAAAAGGTATTGGCACCTTGGAAATTAAAGGGGTCCGTAAGGATACAATGGCTCTCAAAATAGTGGGTCGCTGTCCATCTGAGATCAAATTAAAGATTGGCTGTGAAAGTGTGGGCTGCACTATCTGAGGCTGGAGCCCAGGATGCAGAGGGAGCTTGCTGCTTTAGCTAGTGATGTGACAGTCCCATGTACCAGCCACAAAGTTCTTGCCTTAGATAGTAGAAATCATTTTTGTTGACTGTTCTCTTCTGGTATCCAGGCTGTTACTGCATGATGTCTCTGACCTGGACCACTTAACCAAAGTTGTGGTGAAAGCTCTCCTCCTTTCATGTGTCTGGTTGTTGGTACTACACCCAGGCCCATTACAACAGAGGTTGCCTGTGCCTCTGGCTCTTTAATGGACTGTCTGGCAATTCCTGTTTCTTAAAGGATCAAACCAGCATTCTAGCTAGCCAGCATCTTGTCTCCAACATGGGATTGTACAAGCTGCTTCACAAGAAAGGGCAAAAATTCTCCAGGAGGCAGTTACATTGCTCTTCTGCTTAATTTTGAGGCAAAGGTGATGATATAAAACTGTATAACTATTGTGTGATCAGAGCAGTGTAGTCCTGTGCTGACAGAGGGATTGCAGCAAATCCTCCCTATTGTCATGCTGCAAGGAAGAGGATATCTGCAATGATGTGCAAAAAGATGCTGCAGCATAATCTGGAAGCTAAGTGCAGTCCATTGGTAATGGTGACATTCTGTTGTCAGTTACTTAGTAACTACAGAAGACACTGATTTAAATTCAAGAGAAGTTAGAACACGAATAAACTTTTGCCTTCCTGTAAACTCATAAATGCAAGGACCTCTGGAAAGGTTAACGTCCAGTCTTACTTGAGTGCATCATGCCCCAGAGAGAGGAGAATGTCTGCACTGCAGTTAGACACCCACACCCAGCCTGTGCCCGCTGACTTGGGCTTACAGGACTTCAGCTAAGGGGCTGTTTAACTGCCATGTAGACTGAGCTCTGGGACACTCCCACCTCACAGGGTCCTTCAGCTGGAGTCAGCTGGCAGTGGGTGTCACCCAGCACTGTAGGCAAACCTGCAGGGGCTGAGCTGCCGATGCCATCTCATACTGTGTGAGCTGCACCAGCCGGGCAAAAGCAGATGAGAGAAGGCTGCCACAGTGCAACCGTCTCTCAAGAGTCTTTGTAGCAGCTTTGCCCTCTGAGTGTTAAAAAGACACAACTAATGCTAATAATAATGAAACTCTTTCCTGTGGTGTGTTTGTGGCTGAAATACAGGACACTTGGGTTCTGTTCCAGGCTCTGCTACCTTAGACTGGCGCTTTCCGCTTTGTGCCTTTCTAAAACGGGTGACTTCTTACCTACTTTGCAGGGAGGATGGGTCTTAATTCATTAATGTCTGTAAAGCTCTTTGAACTTCTCCAACTGGATGCTGCTGTATAAATTGAAGGGATTATTATTCTGTTAGAATCAGGCTTTACACCCCCTCCATTTTTTTCTCATTGTAAAGCCCTTTTAGTCTTAATAAAAAACAGGCCCCCAATATATCATGTCTGACTTGGTTTCTTCCTTGTTCCTCGCTTAGCTTGGACAGTGAAAGTAAACAGGTCAAAATGAGAGTCCTGTAGCACTTTAAGGACTAGCAAATTTCTGCAGGCATAAGCTTTCCTGGGCTGCAACCCACTTCCTCAGATGGATGAAATAGAAATCAGATGGTGAGCGTGTGCGTGTGCGTACACACATACATCCAAGGGTAAGAAACAATGGGGAGGGGAGGTGTTAACAAAGTCCATTTGGTTAGAGTAGATGAGGCCTATTCACAACCATTGACTAGAAGGTGAGAATGTGTGAACAGTGACAATGACTTGTCATGAGAGAACCATTCCAAATCCCTATTCAGACCCAATCTGATTGTGTCAAGTTTGCAGATCAGTTCCAGCTCTGCAGTTTCTCGCTGAAGTCTGTGTTTGAAGTTTTTTTATAGAAGGATGGCAACTGTCAAGTCAGTTAGTCTCCTGGGAGTCTGAAGTGCTCTCTGACTGGTCTATGGATGTTACCATTTTTTGTCTGATTTGTGTCCGTTTATTCTTTTGCGTAGTGACAGTCCGGTTTGGCCAATGTACATGGCAGAGGGGCATTGCTGGCACATGTTGGCATATATTACATTAGTAGATGTGCAGGTGAATGAGCTCCTGATGGTGCGGCTCTTTATGGCTAGGCCCTGTGATGGTGTCGCTAGTCGATGTGCGGGCAGAGCTGGCACCGGGGTTTGTTGCATGGATAGGTACCTGGGCTAATGGTGGGCTTGTTGCTGGTGAGTGTTTGCGTCAGGCTGGGGGGCTGTCTGTAAGCAAAGAGAGGTCAGTTTCACTGCTAAATTCTCTCCTCTTGCTAATGCTAGGGCTTCCAACTCCTGAAGTTGCCTGTAAATCACGTTCAGTTATCTTTGAAAAAGAAAATCTTGGTGAAAAATGTGCAAATAAAAACCATTGTTTCGGGACCCAAACCTAATGTGACCATGCCTTCTGAAGTTCTGCGCATCTAGAGTGTCCGTGGAGTTACATGATTAACTCATAGCTGAAGGAAGGGTTAGTGACATCCACAGATACACAGAAATTGGGAACTTCCAACCAACCTTCCAAAAAGTCCACCCACTGTGTATGTATTGGACTCCTGCAGAGTGCCAGACTGTAAATCTGATCTCCGCTAGAGCACTGACTGAAGGGTTACATTTTGAATTTCTTAAAGGAACAGTACTTGGGAATTGGTTCCTAGTGTTTGGTGATGTGGAAAAGGGCCATGTCCTGTGAATACATTGCATATGGAGGTGAAGTCTTGCACTGTGTTTGAAGCTGTGGTTATTCCTTTGCGTTTACCCTAGAGGGAGGCTTCCTTGGAATTATCAGTTTTGCCTAGGGGGAGGAGGGAGAGGAGAGAGAGCTTGGTGTCTCTTCACTGGAATGAAAGGTTCTGCCTGCAATGACATAAACAAGGATTATTGCGGTAGTCAAGCAATTGGTTAGTCCCCAGCAAAATGTCTGCTCCCCTTTCATTTGCTACAGCGAGGCCGGTTTTACTAATGTGCTCCATAAAGCCTTGCAATGTAGCAGTTTGTCTAAAAGCCTAGGTGGTTTTGTTCATGAAATGGGCTAACTTGATAGCCTGGATGCAGATGCTCTAGCCATAGAATAAATGCAGCATAGGCGGTATAAACTGTCCTCCCACTGCGCCCCACTGATGTGCTGCACCCTGAATTGAGGGGAGAGGCTCATCATGGGAGTTACAGCAGACTGGACGGAGTAGCTGGATCTGCTGAGGCTTTTGACAAGAGGCCAGGCCAGTTAACACGGTTGGGGTGGGCTCTGTGGGGCATGTCTCCCCATCTCCCTGCCAGTCACTGTGTAGAGCTGTCCCTGGGCTTGAGGCTTGGTCACTGTTCATGTAACTTGGATGTGAACTGGTGTAGCTGCAGTGATTTCCATTAGCATCCAGTCCAGCTGCAGAGCCACTGCAGTGGGCCAGCTGGGATAACCACACCTTAACTTTCCTTCACTAGCTCTCTGTGGGTGGGGGTGGGCGAGAGGAATAAACTGCAACCAACCTCACTGACCCTCTTCTGAGGGCTATGAGCACCCAGGCACCCGTGCCATGTATGTCTCCCTGTCCCTGCCAGAGGGGATGAGCCTTGCTTTGTGTGCATGCGGGTGGTTGATGTTCCTGCAGGAGAGCAGAGTATCTTCTCTCTTGCTTTTTCCCTCCTAGTGCTTCCTCTGTTGTCGCTGCTTCAGCAGAAAAGCATGAAGGTTACCGTGGTGTCACCGTTTTCTCTCTCGCTCTTTTCTCAGAGACGAACTGCAAACCAGGGACCAAAATGACAGACTCCAAGTACTTCACCACCACTAAGAAAGGTAATGGTGTATGTGTGGAATGTTTTACTCCTGCTTCCCGATATCTTTCCTGGCCCTCTCCACTCATCCTGAGAAATATGCCATTGTATGGGATTGTTAGCACAAGTCCTGCTCATTTTCACAATGAGGCGTGGGTCCAGCTCTGTTCCCAAATCAGGGAACCTCCCAAATCCTGGTAACTAGCGATAGCCCACCTCCCCCCACACCCTAGTGTTCTCTGCCAGCCTAATGACAGCTGATGGTTGAGAGACAGAAGGAATTTCTAGTGACAGGAACTATATAATATGAAGAGGGGAAAGGAAACTAGTTAAGTTAAATGCTTTTAATAACTCTGGTCCTGCTTGCGTGCAGGATGCTAAGCTAAGTGACGGGCATCTGTACAGGGGTCTCATCCTTTGGGTGAGGGCTGCCGGATCTTCAGTTTGCTGGGCAGATCAAGGAGCGCTGTACATGCAGGTGGAATTGGTAACTTGCTTGTTAGCTGCCGGTTGAAAAAGCCCATCGTTCACACTTCCGAAACCCTGACAGATGCCAGGTATTCTAGCTCCCAAGGCTGCTGGGCGGCAAAAGCAGTTTCCCAGCCAGACTCTGCCCTGGGGATGAACTGAGACAAGCCTTTTAATTGTCCTTTTATCAGCTTTTGCAGCTCAGTAACACCCATCAGTGCAGCTGTCAGACTGGCCCCTGCAGATGGCCGCCTTCTTCAATACATGTGGGTAGCCTGTGCATTAGTGGAAAATCCCAACAGGCCTGAAACCTTCACAACCCACTGAACCAGCAGAGGAGGTGGCTGTCTAGGTGCTAAATTAAAGTATCTGCCAAACCAAGGAAATAATGTAAATGAGGGGAGGCTTAGGACTCGTCTGTGCTTACCTCCGAGATTCGGCGGCAGTCGACGGGGGATACACGAGAAGTAAAAACCTTGCGTATCTCACATCAACTCTGCTGCTTCAGTTCTGCCCACCATCCATACTGCGCTGTGCTGATGGGAACAGCGTTCCCGTCGATGCAGCGCTATGCCACTTTCCGGGGTGGTTTTTGTAGATCGATTTCTGGGTCGATCCAGAGAAATCAATTTGATGGCAGCGAGTTTGCTGCTGTCAGTATAGACGTAGCCTGAGTGTCTAGTCTTAATTCCCTCTGGTGGGGGGAGCAGAGTCAGTGAAAGATGGAAGGCTGAGTTAAAAGAAGGGCTTAGGTTAGCTGTGATCCCAGCAATACATCACTAGCTACAAAACGGCCTTTCACCTTCACCTCATTGCTGTGACGATACCAAGTTCTTTCAGTGGCTGTGGTATAATTGCATACACAGTCGTATCTAGTGCATATGACTGCACCACTTGCTTCCAGTTTGGCAGTGGTGTGTCTGTGTGGTGACAATGGTGTGTCAGTGTTCTCTAAGCTCTGGATTCTGTTTGTGGATGGTGGGCCACAATGAATTTTCTAGATCGCATCCCCCTGGAGCCCTCTTCCTCCTGTTTAATCCAATCCTGTAGAGTATTTCCTGTCCCTCCCCTCCCTCCCTGTAGGATTTGGCACAACCTGTTAGTCTTTGCTTAAGAATGAGCCAGCATAGATACCACAGGACCCCAAGTGCCTGGAGCTGTCAGGCGAGGTTGAATGGGGGGGAAAATATAGACTTGTATCCTTGCTGCTAGTGCCAGTATGTGGCTTTGCGAGATGGACAGCTAATCAGAAATGAAGGAGTCTAGGATCCCCAGTCAGGCCCCTGCACTTATCCATGTGAGAGCTGACTGAGCTTGTTGCTTCAGAAACTCCTCTCTCTCTGAATTGTGGAGGGAGAGGTGAGCTGGCATGAAGCAAACCGTTGGCAGCCATCTCTGGCTTTATTCTGTGCATCGTTCTCCAGATGCTCTTGTGATCAGTGTAGGGCGGGTCTGATCCTCGGGAGGATTCTGCTAGCGGAGGGAGAGGAGTAAGTCAAGAACTGAGGCTCAGGCGGACTCACTAAGAGTGGCTCAAGCTTTGCAGAACATGCCAGGCAAGTAGTAATTGACCTGGTGCAGCAGAGGCAGGGTTGGGTGGGTGGGCACTGATGCTAGGGATAGCCCCTCGGTCGTGAGTCTAGCCTCCCATAGCTGCTGGGATAGGGAGGTTCTGGAATTCCCACCACATGCTGCGTCTGCCAGACAGATTCAGGCAGGCCAGGTCCAGAAGTTGTTCTTAGCAACGTGACTAGAAATGCTTTATTTATAAGAACTTGAATTCTGCCGTGACTGACGGCCCAGTGCGTTTCCCCGCCACCCCTCCTCCGTTCATGATCCTCTGCACTGAGGAGTGGATTTTTCATGCCTGAGTTCTAGCCCTCATGCGCTTAGATGGATTGTGGGGTGCGCTCACCCTTCTGAATAATACCTGGGATAACACCTCTTGTGCAGAGGTGTTGATGCTGAATTCCCTGATATTCATAAAGTGCTTTGATATCTCTAGAGAGCTGGTGCTAGAGAAACACAGGGATTCCAAGACGCCACAGTGAAATTTCAACACCCTTTCAATTCCCTTCTGAAAGTGGTGGCAGTTCCCATTTCTTCGTGCACGAAACAGTACTGGCCAAAGAGTTATTTTGTGTTGCTTAGTCTAATAAGCTGAAGGAGAAGTTCAGTGCAGAGCTACCCATTAGCTGTTGCCAACCTCCCCCTTGCAAATCCTCTCTGTGGAGGAAGCGCAAGGCCTGATTGATAGTTTGGAAGGGCAGAAAGGACCATTGTGATCAACCAGTCTGACTTCCTGTATGACACAAGCCAGAGAATTGCCCCAAAATAATTCCTGGCTAAGCATATTTCTTTTTTTAAAATAAGAAATCCAATCTTGATTTAAAAATTGCCAGTGATGTAGAATCCACTACAGCCCTTGGTAAATTGTTCCAAGGGTCACTGTTAAAAATTTACACCTCGTTTCATACCTGAATTTGTCTAGCTTCACCTGTGTGTGTAACAGGATCTGCTTATATTTCCCCCCACTCCTCCCTACATTGTGCCAATTTTATTGCCAGCTAGGTGCCTCTCCTGGATCTCAATGGCACTGATTCAGAGCCAGCCACTGGGGAATTGGCCAATGCAAGCTGTGCTCTCTGAGCGCACAGATTCTGAGGCAGTCCCAGCCCCGGGGAGCCATTGAGCCCAGGCCTTAAATTCTCATCCCATGAGCTGGTCAGTGCTTTGTATTCCTGTTGTATTGAATCTGCCTGCCTGCTACCACCTTACTGTAATCTCCTGTTGGCCCAGGAGACGCAGAGAACCTGACGGGGAAGTTGCTTGGCTGTTCTTGTGTTCCCAGCCAATGAGGCTGACTTACTGAATGTGGCATCTTGGGTGTTACTCCACAGGCGGGGCTGCCTTGCCAGCCTGGGCCATTTGCTAAAAACAACTCTGCAACTGCTTTCAGTTCCTGTGGCTAACGGAAATGGAGCATTCATCTAAGCAGCTGACTGTTCCTTTCTGCCAGAACCTGCTGCCTGCCCCGCTCAGTCCAGGGCAGGGAATGTTAACTCCTGATTTTCTTTCTCCCTCTCCTCCAGGGGAGATCTTTGAGTTGAAGGCAGAGTTGAACAGCGACAAGAAGGAGAAGAAGAAAGAGGCAGTAAAGAAGGTGATCGCATCCATGACGGTTGGCAAAGATGTCAGGTGCGCTGTCATGCATGGGGAGACACTTTTGGATGCCCTCTCTTGCTCCAGGGTGGGGAGCCAGCTAAGCCTGGCTGTAGGGTTGCATCAACAGCTGGCCCAGAACCCAAGAGCTGCACCTAATTTGTATTAAATGGGTAGTTTACAGCAGTCTGTGTGAACCACAGTTCCCAATAACAAAGCTCCTTGGATTGAGACCAAATGTTACATAACAGCCTATCGCTTCTTGACATGTGCCTCCGTTTCCATGATGGAAGGTCCCTCATGGCTCTGTGGGTCATGTGCATGTTAGCTACCCTCTTGTCTTGCATGAGAGCAGTGTGAGATCTTGCCTTCCACTGCAGCCTCTGCTCTGAAAGACTAATGTTCTGTTAGGGTCAAGCAGTCTGTCCACCAGCAACCGTGACTTGTTTAGTAGTAATCTAGCTAAAGGGGGATTGGGCAGGTTTCCAGATGAGTTTGCTGGGGTTATTGCTGCTTTCTTCAATTTCACCTTTAAAAAAAGCAAGCCAAGCCCTTTTGGCAGAGGACAGATGTCTTTGGTTCATAGCTCATGACCATGTTATGGTGAGCCAAGAACAAAATATCAAGCGGAGTTCTTCCGTTTTCCTCTCTTCCTTCATCAGTTAGTTGTGTTAAAGAAATACAGCCTCCCTTCGTGAGCTGTCTACCCAAACAGTGCTGCCGCCCCTTCCTCTGTTAGGAGTGGTGATCTGGGTCTGTCACATCCATATACACCTCTTTTAAAAGACTGCTCAAGATTATGAGGTAGATAAATTCCTAGGTCTAACTAGAAAGATGTCTTAGTAACAGTACAGACATCACCTTGCTCCCTCCATCCTTAAATCTGTGCTTGCAAAGGTCGCTGATGCCCTGTTCCCATGTTACAGAAGTGGGAAACCAGCGCAGTACGTTGAAGTGATGTGTCCAGTCTTGCACACTGAGTGTGTAGCAGAGCTTTGAATAGAACCCCAGGCTCAGGGCACCAGCCAGGGCTCCCAGCACCATTAGGTGTCAGGAAGAGCTTGCAATCAAAATACAACGAGCTAGGCCAGCACAAGACCCAGAAGGACAGTTGGAGAGTGAGGAGGATGTAAGGGTTGGATGGAGGGGTCCTGGCATGGGAGCACAACAATAGAAGACACGAAATACAGAAGGTGGTGAGGGGTGGGGAGGCAGCATAGAGTAGGTGTCTGTAGCCAGGGTCTGAGTCCTACATTTAACCAGGGTGAAGTTACTGTAAAGTGTGAGATAAGTAAGGACTAATTCCTCAGGCAGGAAGCTTCTTTCTTGACATGAATGCAGATTAGGGCTTTGAGCAGAATCCATTTGAATTCAGGGAAAGGCTGGGGGTTTAGAAGGCTTATATTCTGGAACATCATCGAGTGTCTGATAGAGATTAAGTCAACTGAAGAAAAACGCTTGACTGCTGAGCACTTCAAAGGTTCTTTTTCTATGCATGTGAAGGATTCTGCTCTCTCTCAGCTTTGTTGCACCTCATCAGGTGGCTGGGAAGCATGAGCACAGTGGTAGCTTTCCCTGAGAGTCCGTTCACATTGATGGAGACCCTGACAGTGATCTTTAGAATGGCTTTTAGCACACCAGTAAATATTTACTGTCTAGGAGATGACTAATCACTGCTATATTCCATATGTGTGGGTTCCCCCCAACTGATCCTTGATCATCCCACATAGAGTACCATAATGGATTTGCTGGTACATGCATGCCGGCCAATTCACTCATTGTTTTAAGCAAAAAGGGCAGCTCCTAGATCCAACAATCTCTGACTGTGACAGAGAGTTAGCTGTCTGAGTAGTCTATTTTTTTTCCCTCTGCCCAGATTCACTCCTGAATTGTTCCAGCCTCATTCTGCTTTAGACTTGATGGACTAACCAGGTTTTTTAGATGGGTTTTTTAGATGTGACTCCGTTGCAAGGGAAGGCTCACTAACAATCAAGTGGATCTGGGCTGTGCTGAAGCAATGACATAAGCTGAGCATCTGTCCATTCATCCAGCTCTGATGTTGTCAATGGGTTTTTATATGGGGCTATTTCTCCATACAACTTGTCTTGCATACTGCAGCTCTAGAATATTTTGACCTATTCATTAGGATCAGCAACTTAGAAAAATAGACTTCTTCTACAGCTGTAGTCTGTTAAGGAATTGTTACAGCTCTGGACTTCAGTGCTGTTCTTATAAAGCTCTTTGTTCCTGACAAGAAGAGTGCTATTTAAAGGAAACTGTCTGGTGCATAGTTTTTCTGTTCTCTGGTGCAATGAAGTTTCCCTTCACCATGGGAAGAGGTGACATACAATCTTTTTAACGTAATGTCTGAACAGCCATTGATGGTTATTGTGATGCAGGCACTTTGTTCAGTACACAGAGTTTAGCTCTTAAAAGAATTGGCTGTGTTGAAGCAAGGTTGCTCAACTTGGCTGCAGGTGGAGGAAAAACAAACCTGAACACTTAAGCATGGTTCTTTTGAAAACTGATTGTGACATGTTAAAGCTGGGCTGTGGACCTGGTCAGTCACGTATTGTAGACTGATTCTAGTTTCTGGATTCACTGATAGATCCAGAAAACCATTTTGATTTCTTATAATAGAGCATCAAACAGGCTTTAGGGGATGAAGAGTAACAGAAGGGGAAATGTGCAATGAATATAGAAGTGAGAACAAAGTCCCAACAAATGCCTTAAAAAGAGAGACTTGCAGTGCAGTTAATTTGGAGTATAGTAGGGAAAACACAGAGGTTAAACAAGGAGTGTGGCTTTAGATAGAGTACAAAGCAGGTATTTGATGCGCACTGTCTTCTGTATGTGCTACAGAGCTATCTGAAGAGTCACAAATTGGGGATCTGAGGGAGATTCCAAAAGCCACTAGTAAAGAATGTCTGTGTTCTTTGGCTATCTTACATACATTTTTAAATTAGTGATGGTCTGCCAAGACTGGATCAGCTTTTCCAGGACTGGAGAGCCAGCTTTGTAACCAGAATTCCAGGCTCGAGTGTTCTGGAGTGGGGAAGATGACCCCAAGCTTGATCTGTTGGGGACTGCTTTGTGGAGCTTATCTTCATGGAGGTCCATGAAGAAATCCAGGTGTAGGAATGGCTCCTGCAGAGAGATCAGTGGAGTCTAACACTTAGGTATAAAAAGTTATGGAAATACTGTGGCAGCTGGGAAGGCCAGAGTTGGTGGCATGTTGAGTCCCCTGTGGAATATGTGGCTGGACAGATGCTTGCCTCTGGTTCTAGAGGTGAAGGTTTAACATGCCCCAGATAACATGCACTCCTGTCCCTGTCCCACTCCCAGCAGCACTGTGATAGTTTATGCCACACTTTGTGTTTCAGTGCGCTCTTCCCAGATGTGGTGAACTGTATGCAGACGGACAACCTAGAGCTGAAGAAGCTGGTCTACCTGTACCTGATGAATTATGCCAAGAGCCAGCCAGACATGGCCATTATGGCTGTCAACACCTTTGTAAAGGTGAGATGGGAGTGCCATTCTCCTTGCCAGTGCGCACCTGTGCAGCGGAGGGGTCGCACTTGGCTTGCCAGGGCAGCCAGAACCCGCCGTTCTGTAACTGCTTTGACTGAGTTTCCACGGCTGTCCTCTCGCTGAGCTTAGTGTTGCTCTTCTAGGGGAGGAGGAAACGGGATGCCCAATCCTCCCCTCCCCTCCCCTCCCCGTCCATCTCCCCGTGCACATGTTCCTTAGTCTTGGGCTTCCCTCTTCACCATTCCACCTAAGAACTTAACCCTGACTTGGCTGGATCGCCCTCTGAGTGGGAATCCAGTCTCCATGCTCACTGAGTGTCTTCCTCACAGCAGTCCTAGCCATGGATGGACGAAGGAGCTAAATTTGGCCTTTATTTTAGCTCAGAAGAAATAATTCCTTGGCAGTGATTCTTCTGTTATCCCCTCATAAATGGAGGGTGTCGTGTCTGCTCCATGGGCCTCCCATGACTAGTGCCTGTCCTAGACCATCAGCAAAGGTTGCCAGTAAAGATGGCTGCAGATGAGAAGGTCTTTGTGTCTTCTTGCTGTGGGAGTTTGAGGTTGCCAAACGAGAATGTGTTGGGAGCAAAGATGCTGCCAAAGCAGAATTTGAAATGGTGTAGGTTTGGCTTCTAGCATGACCTGAAACAAGTCAAATATCCTTTGTGTAGGGATGATTTACAGGTGAAGAAAATGGTTGCATGTGACAGATTTTGCAGAAGGAATTTAAGCACTTGGAAGAGTGGGTGTTCAGGTGAAATCTGATGCCCAAAAGATATCTAAATGAGAGAGTGACATCAAAATCCGGACAGCTAGCATTAAGGGGTTAATATTTGCTCTGTGGCCCAGGCTTTCAAACTCATGTTCCTGAGGTCTTAAATCCATATTGAGGCACCTAAATAAGTGACCTGATCTTAGCACCTCTGGAATTCAAATCACTTCAGTTTTGGTTCCTGAATATGGTTTAAAAGCTTCAGCATGCCAAACCTGAAAATTGTGGCCCAAAGAAGTGGCTGGAATCCTAACTTTCCTTTTTAATCCCTCTAGGACTGTGAGGATCCCAATCCTCTGATCCGGGCTCTGGCTGTGCGGACAATGGGCTGCATTCGTGTGGATAAGATAACGGAGTATCTCTGCGAGCCCCTGAGGAAGTGTCTGAAGGACGAGGACCCCTACGTGCGCAAGACGGCAGCAGTCTGTGTGGCAAAGCTTCATGACATCAACGCACAGCTTGTGGAGGACCAAGGTTTCCTGGACACACTGAAGGACCTCATTTCGGACTCTAACCCTATGGTGATCGTCCTTCATTGGCTGCTCTGTACTGTGCTCAATCCCTTCTTCTCTTCTCCTCCAGGCTGCAGCAGACTTGGTCAGCTGCTCTTCCCAGTCACTTATCCCTCTCCCACTAATCCAAGCATAAACCTCTGCATGGCTCTGTGCATTCATTGCTCAGCTAGGGACACGTGGGAATCTCTCAAAGCATAAAGATGCAGCTGTCTCTTCAGTAGCCCTTGGAAAATACCGTTGTACAGACAAGAGACTTCTTTGGCACTGTCCCTCCTGTCCCTCCCCCCTTTGCTTACACCTGAGTATCTAGTGATAGCCTCTCCTGGGAGCTGTGGTGATCTCTCTGCTTGCCCTTATAATCCCCTCCTGGCCAGGCCTGCCTTTCCTTTGCTGTCTGCAGTGCGCTGTTTGTTGGAGGCAGCCATTCAGCCCTACAAGGTGCATCCCTGGTGAGGTGGCCCTGCTTGCTCGTTTGATGTAATGAGCAAGATGATGGATATTGTAATAGCCAGTGGCTCTTGTGTGGTTGGTTCCTGCTGTGATAGAGGAATGGAGCAGATAATGCAATAAGTCTTCTCCGTTGCAAGGTGTCCTGTGAAAACATCACTCACTCATGGCCATGCAAAACCAGACAGGCTTAGGAGAGGGGGCTTGGAGATTGATTAAAGCTGTGTTGGGGGGCAGGCAGTGAAGGCTTGTCACAGAACTCCACTGATGGTGCAGAAACGGTTCTGATGCCTGTCGTGCTCTCTGGATAGCCATTGCCACTAACATGGGCACCTTGACTAAACCTGCCTGGTGGCCCTGAGTAGTGGCAACAATCCTGCCCGTCTGATGCCTTTCCAGTCTGTCAGAACAGCTGCATGGAGCCCTGGCACTAGGCAGGAGACGTGATTCGTATTTGGAGCGTTCTTGTAAGAACTATGGTTGTAACAGATCAAGTCCCTCCCTCTCTGCCAGCTGGGCTCTTCCAGCTTGTCAGTTTCTTCCTCATGTCAAAGGGCTACATTTCCTTTCTTTCCTGAAGTGAAGCCTTCTCCACAACCCTCAAGAGAAGCTTGTCTTCTGAGACTATCCTGGATAGGTGAAGTGGCAGGGGAGAGTACTCGCATGGTCTGGTGACTCTTGCCTCTATTCTTTGCAAGGGTTCAGTTAGCAATGTGGGTCCATGCAACTTTCATGAAGTCTCAGATGCTTGTGCATGTAAGTCCCAGACTTGGCAGAGCTCTTCTCCTGGAGGACGGATTTTCCTGCCTCTCACCTTCCTACTGAGCTGTCATCCAGGAAATTAGGGTCTTGGGAAATGGAAGCTCTGATGTAATGGCTCTGGCATAAAATGGTGGCTACATTTCACCAATTCCTTTGAGCTCATTGGCACTTAGTTGATAAAATGCTTTAGTGTTCTGGATACCTAAGTGGTCTGAGCATTGGGTCTGAAACCTGCAAGTAATCAGGATGCAGAATCATGGCTCCAATCGAGGTCAGTACAGCCCTTCATCCTTTGGAAGCAGATACATGGATCTCTTGATTGAGACCATTTTAAAATGAAGGGCCTGTCAGCTCTGATTGAGCAGATATCCCATTACGCTTGTGGGTAACAATTTGCCTTAATTGGCCAACATTTCCCTCACTCTCTGTACTTCATCCCAGTGGGCTGCTCCTGTCTAGGCCAGAGGTGGCGGCCTGTATAGAGCTGGTAAGCGCTCTTGAATCCTGCTGAGATGAAGGGAATGCAGATGTGCTACTTACCCAAGATGCAAACCCATCTATTCATTGAAAATGCATGTAGAGCTTCCTCTTGTGTCAGGGACTTGGCAGCAGCTAGGCCTGCAGCATTGTCCAAGCTCTCTCAGTGCCAAGGCTTTGGCTTTCTCCTTATGGTCAGCCATTGCGAGCATTTCCAGCTTTGAATGCTGGCTCCTCCCTTGCTGCTCTGCCAATCTGCTTGTGAGTGCAGCAATGAGAAGGGCGTAAGGGAGGAACAAACCTACTTTTTCTCTCCATACCTCTATCCCCTGAAGGGAACACTACTGCAGAAAGTGTTACTAAAATACATTGACAAGACTCTTTGGCCTGTACGGACAAACAGTTCCCCCCTTACGTTTTTTCAAAGCCTGGATGAGGAGATTGGTTTTTAGCTGATGGCCAAGCCCTGTTCTGGTCTCTCAGATAGCACTGATGCCAAAATCCAATACGGCTGCTAGCCAGCAACTGCAGACCAATACAAATCTGCTCAGAAATGAATGAATAACCCCGTAACACTGGCAGGTCTGTAACGTGTCTCGCTGTAGATCCTTGAATGTTACAAGTTCAGGGGAGACTCAGCACATCCCTGATAACTTATAGACTTGCCCCTTCCCCTTACTTCCCTCTTCCCCTAAAAGAAAACCCTGAGTTTGGGACAGGAGAGTATTTCAAACCCTGCTAACCACCACATCTCCCCTGCCCCTCCCAATGCAGCAGCTGCATTGCTGTGCAGATCACGCAGGCAAGGAGCCAGGGGCTTCAAAGGAACAAAGGTATTGTGTTCAGTGTCTGAATAGTGGAGGCTCCCATCTTCCAAGCCTCAAGGTGAAGGGCTGGGTCTGAATCCAGCTTAACTTCAACAGCATGCACTGACTATTCAAAGCTGTTACCGTGTGGGCGGCAGGACCATGCTAACAGTAATTGCTCTCCTGTCTCTCTCTGTTTAATTATTTGTGTGATTCAGCTCAGCATGGCTTGCAGGGGGGTGGTGAGTAGGAGGTTGGTGCTCAGATGTCATTTGGATTCTCTAAGATTGCTTCCAAGTGAGGTGCTGATGGCAAGGATGTATTGCTTTGGTTTCCAGGGAGCTGTGGGGCTCTTAAGTCTAGCTCATGTTCTGCTCCACGTAAGATCCACTCCAGAACTGCAGTTCTGCGCCCCTTCTTCCTGTCCTTAGGTGATTTTCCCTGCAGCCCTGGTTGGTGGTAGTGTTAAGAAATTGCTTGTGGCCGGTGTAATGGTGAGGCTGCTGATATGGTCTAGGGTGTGTGTGTCTTAAAGCTTTTTTTGTGTATGATATTTGGATGTGTCTTGGTCAGGGGGATGCTGTTCTCGGGCAGCTCATGGTGCTCTATGGCAGGAATGCAAGCAGCAGTTAGGTCATTCCAAGCACGTGGGGGCATAGCAATAATGTTCTGCAATTCTTCGTGCCATTTGCCAACGTGAGTTAAGCACTTTGCAGAGGTGGATAAGTCCCATGGCTTACAGCAGGAGCACCTTGGGCACGAGGGTTATTCACAGCAACCAGGGCAGAGCCAGGAGTAGAACCTAGATTTCCTGACGCCCAAGTCCCCATCTGCTGTCCCCCGGACAGTACTGCCTCCTGGTATGAATTCCGGTGACGGTGAATAGGAGGGTGTTAGACTGGCCACAGGGATGTCAGTTGTACCTGTCCTCTCTCAGGTGGTGGCTAATGCGGTAGCAGCCCTTTCGGAAATAGCAGAGTCTCACCCAAGCAGTAACCTGCTGGACCTGAATCCGCAGTCGATTAACAAGCTGCTGACAGCCCTGAACGAGTGCACCGAGTGGGGCCAGATCTTCATCCTGGACTGTCTGGCTAACTACATGCCCAAGGATGACCGGGAGGCCCAGAGGTGAGGGGGTACAACCACTGTTGGGTTGCTGGGCTATCTGGACATTAGGGAGCCAGAAATCAGGCTGATTGGCCAGTGACTTGTAAGCTGTCTGGGACCTGCATGCTACTTTAAATTAGGCTGTTCTGTTTACTATTAGACCACTTCCCTCCAGTGCCAGGTCGTCTCACAACCACACCACAGTCCGCTTGTCAGTACAAGGAACAAATTTCACTAGTTCCCTGCATGTCTCCTCCTGAGCTGAGGATCCACTGCTGCGCTGTTCGATTTTTATCAAGCAGACCTAGGCCGTGTCTACACTGACAGAAGCAAATTTGCTGCCATCAGATCCATTTATCCAGATCCATTGAGTGGAATTGAAGACCCACTCAATGGATCTGGAAGTCGATTCAATAAAACCACCAACATAGCGCTACGCTATTTGGGTCGACAAGTACACATTTCCCATTGGCGCAGTGCAGTGGAGACCGCGTGCTAAATGGAAGTTACAAAGACGGCGGGAGGTACGCAAGCTACGCAGAGTAGCTTGCATAACTCCTGTCGACTGCCACCAAATTTCACTGGCACTGCAGACCTGGCCCTAGACTGTTTTCTCGGAGTCAGTTTTGGCTTCTAGGTCACCTCGAGGTGGTGGCTCAGAAGTGACATGAGATGCTTAGTATTCTCCAGCTGAATTAATTCACCAGCACTGGCAAGGAGGGCTCAAGCTTGGGACCCTATTTCTGCTCCATTGTTGGGTTTGCCCATCCAGCAGTCCTGTGAGCCCAGACTCCTTTCAGGGCGGTGGAGCATGAAAGAACTGGGTGAAAGCAGTCCCTCGTGAACCAAATAGTGGCACGGGCTGGTAACCTGTTGGTACTAGCAATGCTTTGCCTTAAGGGTTAAAACTCTTCTAATTCTTCTAAATTCTCCCTCCCTCCCTCCAGCATCTGTGAGCGAGTGACGCCCCGCCTGTCCCATGCCAACTCAGCCGTGGTCCTGTCGGCTGTGAAAGTGCTGATGAAGTTCATGGAGATGCTGTCGAAGGACCTGGATTATTACGGCACCTTGCTGAAGAAGCTGGCTCCCCCTCTGGTCACGCTGCTGTCGGCAGAGCCTGAGCTGCAGTACGTGGCTCTCCGCAACATCAACCTCATTGTGCAGAAGAGGTGAGATGCGGGCCTCTGATGCCAAGGTCAGGGAGGCATCGTCAGCTCCTTGATGCCAGGCCCAGCTGGCCTCTGGTACACCCCTTTCCTTGCTCAGACCTCAGCAGTGGAGCCCTAACCACCCAGCACTTTACCACTGTGAATGCAGTCTGCTTTGTAAGCTCTGTAGCAGAACCCCATATCTATGGCGCAGCCCACGTAGGTCTGTAATTTCACTACCAGAACAGCTTGAGCTTCCAGACCACTAGCAATTAGAATTGTTGGCATTGGCTTGCTTTTAATCCCCACTGAATCCTGCCTCTTCCCTCAGCAGTGCTGGAATCCCAGAGAATCTGCCAATCCAGAAATGAAATGGACTAGAAACTAGGGGTGTGTCTACACTGCCATCATGGGATGCAGCTGACATGGACACACCGAGCTATTTCAGGGCCTGGCTCAGTGACATCATTAAAGCACATGCTGTCATGGCTTCACTGCTCTGCTGCCTGAACTAGCTAGATCAAAGCTAGCTTGGGGATGTCTAAACACGCTCTAATCACATCCTGTGGTTGCCGTGTAGACATACTTTTAGACATGAGCGACACGCTCCAAGTGAAGTCTTTACTGTTGGCTGCCTTCTTGCACTGTATGCTGTACAAGATGCAACGGTAAAATTCTTTGTTTCAGTTACCAAATGTCTGACTTTGAAAAAACATTTTTGTCGCTCTTTAAAACGCAGCTTTTCCTTTTCCAATAGGGAAATACCTGACGGGCTTTCTTCTTTCATGAAACTTCTAAAATCTGCTTGTGTCCAATAGGGCGCTACAGACACCCTACAGGCCTACACGTTCTACAAGGCTAACCAGCCACTGCAAACCATAGTTGGAGAGTTCTGTCCGCTAGTGCTTAACTGCGTCTCAAGGGGGAGTCCAGATCAGATGTTGGTTTTTTTCCTAGCAATTATTGCATGTTGAAATTAGAAGCTGCTTCTAGAGGGAAGTGGAGAGCAAAGAACACCTAGAAAGGAGGGTCTGATAGTAGGAAGTTAACGTAAAAGCCAGTCCTATTCTCAGTTCAGGGAGGACTTGTGGTCTAGTGGTTGGGGTACTGGGCTAGCACTCAGGAGACCTGGGTTCAAGTTCTAGGGCAAGTCAGTCTGTGCCTTGGCTCACCGTCTGTGCAATGGGGTTAACAGCACTTCCCCCGTTCCCAGAGTGTTGCAGATAAATACTCTAAAGATTGAGCTCAGGTGCTATGGTAATGGGATCCATACAGGAACCCCAGAGTTTCCTATCCTCAGCCCATTCATGTTGCCTTGTGCAAGCCCCAGAAGCTGTTGCTGCTGTAGAAATGTTGTCCTTAAAGTATGTGTGCCCAGAGAGGGGATTGTATTATTAATTATTGCCAAACTAGTGATTCTTTCCCCCCAATTTCAATACTGTTCCCAGCCCTGCTCAGGACCATATTTAACACTGATATTGCAGTAGAGCCTAGTAGCCAGCTAGGTTGTGGTAGATGCTGTGCTGCTCAAGGCTGTCAGCAAGCCTTATTGTGCAGACGTCTGTAGTTAAGTCCCTCAGTCAGTTCTCCACCCTCTCAACACTCCAACTACAGCGTTTGACCAGCATTTCTAGCTAACACAAAAGGAATCAGTTTTATGTTTCAAGGCATTCATTGATTGCAGGGGTACAGGTGTATTTTTTTTTCCTGCCTCTCTCCCACCCACATGCCCGGCACTGCACAGCGCAGCTAGCTGTGTTAGAAGGGAGAAGTGGGGTAGGGTGACCAGGTGTCCCAGCTGCAAGGGCTTTCGTATAGAAGTGCCTATTATCTCACACTCCCATCTCCATTTTTCACACTTGCTGTCTGGCCACCCTGAAGTGGGGGTCACATCGCAAAAGATTGAGGTACTGCCAGAAACAGGACATGACTGGAAAGGTGAACGATCTGGTCCGCGAACCCCACGTTCTCGTCCAAGCTGGGTGTGCTCTTTCAGTAACGGTGCTCGGGAACAGCACCCCCCATGCACTGCACCACATGGCTCTGAGCTTTGGGAAGCGCTTATATTGACACAGGTGCATGTCTGCTATCCTCAGAGCATGGGGGGGGGAGATCAGCACTGGATTTTACAATGCCTCTTCACTAGTTCTTGTGATAAATGGCACTCAAACTCTGTAGATTTTAACACCCCTGGTGTCTCCCCCTCCAGGCCTGAAATCCTGAAGCATGAGATGAAGGTGTTCTTTGTGAAGTACAACGACCCCATCTACGTTAAACTGGAGAAACTGGACATCATGATCCGCCTGGCTTCCCAGGCTAACATAGCACAGGTCAGCCCTCCCCAGGAGTCCACCCCTCTTTGTTCCTGCTGGATGAGGCAGGCTGTAGGAAGGTTGTTCACTGCACTATCACCCTTGGGCCAGGTGTACCAATCTGTAAGCACCTGAAAGTTGTAAACAGTAACTGGATGACCTGTTTTGACCAATGAAATGGGGGACGGGTAATGATGTTTGCATGAAACTAACTCAAGGAGTTGAAAGGGTTACCAGGGAGGGTGATGATTTCTTACCAGAGAGCTCTGTTGGAGCCCGCACCAAAGCGTACAGAAGACAATGGAATAGCGCCTCTTCTGAGAGCCATGCTGTAGCTCTGGGCCTTTGGGAGGGGAGTGCGCTCCTGAGTGCGGTGATAGAAGCCCCAGGGTTAACTACATTTTAACTGGCCTGGACCATGGGCAGAACCCTGCCTTGGCCCTGAGGACTGGCCTGGCCTTCCAGTAGAAGTCCCTTTTTCCATCCTCGGTTTCTAGGGGTTCTCTAGCACTGCTGCCTTCCAGCCTTCTCGGCTGACCAGTGCTTGCTGGGAGAGCTAAACAAGTTCTAGAAGGATCTAGCATCCCAGGTCCCCTTTCTCTCACTTCGTTGCCTGCCCCAGCACCTACCTTCACTACTGCAGTAGAAGAGGGGGAAATTTCTGCTTCACAGCCATGCCCCCTATGCACAGTCACACCTCAGTAGTGTGTGCTTCCTTACCTCAGAACCACCCCATTGCTGAAGAATAACACTGCACGCTTCCTTGCTGTACTTCCGAGGGGTGGCCTTGGCAAGCAGTCTAGCTGGTTGGCATTCTTCAAGGGTTTTAGTGAGCCAGTCCAGTGAGTGAAGCGTGGATTGGTGCTGTCAGCTCCTGAGCATTGTGGGTAATGAGATGTTACAGGTGGCTGGCTCTTCTGGACATTAACAAGCTGTACCCCTACAAGCCAGCTGCCCACAAGGCTGTCAAGAAGGTTTTGTCAGCCTGAGCCACTGGCTGTTTAGGGGCACGTTGTCATGTCCCTTTCGAGGCAGCCTTGCTCCCTGTTCCCAAAGGGCAGGGACGTCTGCTCCCGTGACTCCTCCCTGACGGTGCAGGGCTCGGCTCTTACCCTCCGCCCTCTCTGCAGGTGCTCGCTGAGCTGAAGGAGTACGCGACAGAAGTGGATGTGGACTTTGTGAGAAAGGCCGTCCGAGCCATCGGCCGCTGTGCCATCAAGGTTGAGGTGAGTGGCAGGATGCTTTGGCCAGCGTGACAAGGAGAAACCTCTCTCTTGGGGAGAAAGCTGGGGTTGTGGCTAGTTCAGCAAGAAATTCAAGCCTGAGCTGCATAACAAACCAAAGCTACTCCAGCTGCGAGAGAGGGGAAGGCTGATCTTCATCCGTGGTTCCTGTAGAAGTTCCCTCATGCATCAGCTGCTCCTTGTGTGCTGTCTAGTCGTGTCCAGGAGGCCAGATTCAGAAGTGGAGTGTGAAACAGTGGAAGGCAAACCCACTTGGCCTTTTCTGGGGTATAATGTCACATTTGGAGTAAATCAGTCATCCAGTGGTTGATTCCATACTTTTGCTCTCCTCCCTTCAGAGAGCTGAGCGCTTACAGCCTTGAGGAGCAAGATGTCAGAGTCTGATTTTGCTTTGTCAGTGCTGTGGTGAGCTGAAGAGATGGCTGCAGTTGTTCTGTGAAGTATGTTTCCACCAGAGAGGGGCGTGGAATTTATTTAACCACCCACTTGCTGGTTTGAATTGTCAAGGCTTCTGCTCTCCTGCTGTTGCACCCTTGGGCCTTTTGCCCTAGTTCTAAGGTGATTATTGCTTCTGACAGACTGAACAGGAAAATATATATTTATAAGCTTCATCAGCAAAGCAAATTAACAGTATGCCTTGTTTAGAGACTGTAGGAGTCTTGAGATGAAGTTAATCCTTCATTTAGATGTCAGGTTTTGTTCCCACTCAGGAGTAATTTGGAGGGAGGCATTGAACTTTCCTCAAATTCTTGACTGCACTTCCCCATGGCTTTGAGTTCTCTCTAAGGCTGCCTGTTTATAGACATGCTCAGGATGAATTTGATTTGACAGATGTTAAAGCATGTGTATTAATGCCAATTGCTTGAAATCAAATTAGAGAAACAGCTAGGTAATAGCAAACCAGCCATGTTAGAAATAAGCTGTTAAAGCATAACTGGAGCTAATTTGGCCTGCCTTAACTCAAATCCATCCATGGATGTGTGAATCAGATGGAGCACTAACAGTAAGGAGCCAAGTTAGCCCTGTTTTTAGCTGTCTTTATACAAAATCCCATCATTCTGTGGATGAGAGATTCTCTTCTGAGCTGGGTTTCTTGCTATGTGAAATATTTGGCTCTGCTATTAAAAGTCAACCATGAGAAAAGACGTTCAAGGAAGTGATAGCTAGCATCTCTTATCACTGTGAGCTCAGATGAACAAAGTTAATAAAACTAGACTACCAGCCTGTGCCTTTAACACAGAGGTCTGGCAGGCTTCCAAGTCTTCCATGACCATGCAAGAGGCCTCGTGGTCATCAGGGCAGGAAGCCTCCCTTAGTATTGTTCTAATGCCACAAATGTGAGGAGAAATGAACGGGTGACTTTATTTATTAGTAAGTCCCACAGACAGGCAACATGTCTTGTGACTCAGGCTTAATCGCTATTGCTCCCGTAACCGCACTGGTCGTTGAGGCACCATCATTGATGAATGACCAACCAATTGTCTCCACCCCTGACGATTGTGTCCATGTCTGAGTCTCCGTGAAGTCCATTCCTGTCCACTTTATGTTGTCAGTACATCTCCTCTTCTGCCTGCCTCTTATTCTCTTCCCCTGGACTGTCCCTTGAAAGATAATCTTGGATAGGCCAGATCTTGTTACATGGCATACCACTTCAGTTTGCGCTTCTTCATGGCTGTCAGGAGATCTTCATATGCCCCAGCACGTTGGGGGGTGGTGTTACGAACCTCTTCATTTTTTGACATGGTCAAGGTAGGAAATGCCCAAGATTTTACAAAAGTATCTCATTTCCACTACCTGTATTTTCCATTCAAGTTCTGTCAGAAGGGTCCATGTCTCTCATGCCTACAAAAAATGGAGATGACCTGTTTGTGCAGTGGTTTCAGTCTGGACTTCAGGGAGATGTTTTTGTTCCTCCAAATTGGCTTTTACTTTGCCAGTGCTTTTGTTTGTGCGATTCTTGCCAGAATTTCTGCCTTTGATTCCACATCAGTGGTGGTTGCCACCAGTTATTTGAACTGTTTCATTGTCTCCATCTCTTGTCCACTGACAGTGATGTGTGAGCTGATCCCGTTGCGTCTGTCATCAGCTTGGTTTTCTCTGCATTAATTTCCATGCTGTACTCTGTAGAGGTTTCATCCAATCGTTTCACAAGGTTAGCAAGTTCTTCACTACCTGCTGGGCCGTCAGTGTAATCCGCAAATCAATTTGAGATTGTTCACTGCCCAATACTGACTGTCCATATGTGATCTTCTAGGGCACCAGTCGTGCACTCCAAGTAGATGTTGAACAGTGTAGGTGAAAGAAGGCAGCCGTGCCAGATTCCAATAGTGGTATAAAACCATTTTCCTATTATACCATCGATGAGAACTGCACCGTTGGCCTTGGAATACAGTTGTTCAATGGTAAAAATAAGCTTACAACCAATGTTGTACTTCTTCATGGTTGCCTTTGTGCTGTACTCTGTCAAATGCCTTCTTGAAGTTGACAGACGCGGTAAATGTTCTGCTGGTGGTGTAAGCATTTCTCACAAGGAATGCAAAGGTGTTTCTATGGTACTTTTGCGAGCATGAAAGCCAGCCTGTTTTTCAGTGTTGATATTCTCCACTTGTGGCTTCAATCTGTTCAAAATAACTTTCAGCAGCACTTTGCTGGGATGGCTAATTAAGCTTATAGTCCAATAGTTTTGACACAGTTGCAGGTTGCCTTTCTTTGGCAGAGTAATGATTAATGACTTTGCCCACATGGCAGGCCACTCACCAGTCTGCCAGATCTTGTTGCAGGTCTTGGTGAGTACATCTATTACTCCTTCTCCGAATCCCATCTTAGTTGGGATGTTGTCAATACCTGTAACCTTTCCATTCTTGTGTGATTTCACAGCTATCTCCGCTTCTTCATGCAATATTAGGAAAATAATCCTTCTCTGTTGAATCTGGACCATCTAGGACACTAGGATTTCCATTTGTCTGGTGGTTATACAGCTCAGAGCAATGGTTTGTTGTTCTATTGATATCCCTTTCTTCTGTGAGACTGTTCCCTTCTATATCTTGAATTTAATTGGCTTTCGTCCATCTTCCCTTCATCAGATCTTTTACAACCTGGAAGACTCACTTGCTATTTTTATTGTTAATGCGCTCTTCCATTTTAGAGAACTGTTTTTTTTTATCCATATCTCCTTGGCCACCTTCATTTCTTTCCTGATCTTTTTACCAATCTCTCTGTATTTATCAGCTCCCTCAGTCCTGTCCTCATCTGCCTTAAATTCTCGTTTAATGTCACACTTGCAGTATTTAATTTGTGACCCGAGGTTTTATCTTCCTACATTGTTTCCCAAGGATGTCCATTGCTGTCTCATTCATTAGTGTTAAAATTGTTGGTCACTGTTTCTACGTCTTCCTCTAGAGCAAGCAGTGGGGCAAATTTTCCACCAATCGTTGCTTGGAATGACTTTGCAATGATTCGCTCGTTGAGTCTTTCTAAGTCAAACTTAGTTCTGATGATCTTTGGCTTGACGATCTTCCTTAATGGCAGCCGAAAGTTTTTAGTATCACAAGATCATGATCACTTCCAATATCTGCACTCGGGAAGCTCCTTGTTTTAGCTCTGATCCCAAAATGAAATTTTGCACCATGATGTAGTTAATCTGGCTGTGGTATAGACCATCTGGTGTCTGCCATGTTCATCATCTGGATGCTTTGTGCTCTTAATGTGTTTGTAAGAATCAGTTTGTATTTGGCAAATTCCAAAAGTCTGTCATCTCTCATTGGTTACCACATTACAGGAAGGGCCACAATAATCTCACCAATCTGCCTGTGTCAGTACCCACTTTAGCATTCCAGCCTTCTTGTGCAATCAGGATATCTATCTAATGTGCCTTATCGATGTGTCTTGGAGCTGATTATTATGAGCAAATTGAAGATTTTTTTTTTAGTCTGTAGGCGTGTAGGCTTGTACCACTGTGATGTTGAGCGGTCCTTCCTTTAGGCGGATGGAGATAAGCCTGCTGGATATTGGGTGGCACCCTAGTATTGATTTCTTGATACCTTTATACACAAGAAATCCTACGCTGTTGACATGTTTGTCTTCTCCGCTGTAGTAGAGTACGTGGCCTCCTTCCATTAGTGCCTCTCCAAAGTTTTTCCGTCTGACCTTGGAGATTCCTAGGCGGTGCCAGGTGTATTGTTCCATTTCGTACGTGAGTTCTTTCAACCTCCCTATTTTTCTGTCCTTGTGGCTATGGTGATGTTGTTGTCTCTTCCATGAACCCCCTTTGTTGGGGTTCCAGCAGTAATCTACTCGTCGTGTCCACCCTAATGGGGATGGATGGCACGGTCACTGTTAACCCAGGCTATGACCAATCCAGTATGGACATGGTTGATTTATTTATCATATGGTGTGTCTTGGGCAAGTTTCTAACCCTGACAGAGCCTATCCCTCTCCAGTTAATGCCCTTTTAGTCGCCTTTTACAGCATGCAGGAGGAGCAGTGAGCCTATTCTATCTTTCAGACCCATGGGGGGATAGAAGCTCAGGCTTAAATTTAATCTCAGGATTGAATTTTGTGATAAAGCGAGATGAAGAAAAGATGACTATTGGCTCTTTGCCCAGAGAAAGGACAGCAGTTTAAGTGAGTGTTTCTGAGGGTGATGACTGGTCAGGACACACGGTGCTTGTTCATCCTTGTGTCTTTAGCACAGTGCTCTACCTATCCTGGCTGGTGTCTCTACCACAGCAAAGCAAGGCCCCACACGTAACTCGTACGCGTGTCTGTCGTGATAACTTTGGAATGCTGCGGTTGATCAATTCCAAGCATTCCGGGAGCATTCGAGGGGATCAATAGGGACAACGTTCTGATTTTGGTGCGGATCAGAACCTAGGGAAAGCCTTATTCAGATGGAAATCGAGAGCTCCAAAATAGTCTAATGCTTCACAAAGTGGAATCTGTTTGCTGCTCTCTGGTACTGCCTACATGTATCAGAGGGAGCAGCTTAACTTGCTGCATGGGGAGGTTGTCTGTAGCCTGCACTCTAACAGAAACGAGGCTCGGTGGGAGCAGGAGGGACTAGGGGGATGGGGCAGTGGTGGTGGGAGAAGCGGGGAGAGGAGGAGGGAGTGGGAGGAACAGGGACCTGCAGGAGCGGGTATGGACTTAGTGATGGAGATGTGGGGAGCAAGGATCTGCAAGAAAATGGGGGGTAGGATGCTGAGAGAAGTGGGGAGGGAGGCAGAGACCTGAGGGGGAAGTGGAAGGGAGAAATGAGGATCCTGTGGGATGGGAAAAGCAAAAACCTGCAAGTGGGGAGAAATGAGGGGAGCTCAGACCCTGCATGGGGGGGGGGAGACAGTGCTGAACCCTAGTCTGGGTGGAGGGGGAAATGGGGGCACACACTGAAACCCTGCCTTGGGGAGAACAGGAGACAATGGTGGGGGGGGGGAAGAGCAATTGAGAGCACACAGCCTCTGATGTGGTGAGGGGAGGAAATGGGGAGCATACAGAACCCCTGGCAATAGGGAGTGGTCAGTGGTGAGGGGAGTTGCAGGGAGTTTCTGCAAGAGAGCGATGGGAGGGGGCCCCCAGTGAGCTTGAGGAGGATGGAGAATACAGGGAGCTTCTGGTGTGTGCAGAGAGCTCAGCTGAAACAAGCTGAGGGGTGTGGTCCCTCCAGTGTATATGGGAGCTATTGAAGGGGATGCTGCTTGTGGTGCCTAGAACCTCTGCCTTGCTGCTGGTGCCACTCTTGCACGCACTCTGGGGATGCATCAAGTGCAGTGAGACACCCTGGAGGAGCTGTCAGCTCTCTGTTCTCCCTGGCTGCTGGCTGACCACCTCCCTCTCTTCCCTGAACAGCAATCGGCAGAGCGCTGCGTCAGCACACTGCTCGACCTCATCCAGACCAAAGTCAACTACGTGGTGCAAGAAGCCATTGTGGTCATCAAGGACATCTTCCGCAAGTACCCCAACAAGTATGTGAGCGCCTCCTGTTGGGCACTCCTCTGAATGCTGCTCCGGCGTGCCTGAGCGACTGCTTGCGGGGACAGGCTTGCTAGTGTGCTTTGCTACTTTTCTCACAGCTCAGTCAAGCAAGCCTAGCCAGGCCTGGGTATAGGGGAGGGCCTGTTCTGGGCTGATCTTTCTGCTCCTTCCTCTTCTTTTTTTTTTTTAAAGACACCATTTAGGACGGCTGCTAAATACGTGCTCAAGTTCTGTGTCCATTGACTTAAGTGCTTTGCGAAATTGGAGCTGATGCGAACCCCCTTACATGCCAGCCATGCAGTCATCGTAGCATATAGTGCCTCAGGTGGCATATGACCAGGATTCATCGCCAAATTTGATCCACTGGTTGGATAATTAGCTTCCCTGGCTGGGGCCAAGGAGTGTGACGTGAATGCTGATCCCTGTCCCAGCCATGCAGCTGTTCTTAGTATGCCCAGTTGTTCCCAGTACCATGAGGGAGGATGAATGACATCTGGGTTTTGTAGCACACTAAGACACGGATGGCTGTCAGTTATCTGTGAGGATGACAGTCTTTGTGACTGAATCCCTGGCTGGAGGGGAACTGTGCATGAAGTGGGGGTGACTTCTTTTGTGAGTATAAAGTTGGAGTACAGGAATGCCAGCCACAGCTCTAAGCCTCAAACCCCAAAGATGGGCTGGAGCCCCAAATTGAGAGAGCTCAATAACCAGACAAGAATTGAAGTGATTTTTGGTTCCAGGCACTAGCGTGTACAACTGGCTCTAGCCCTCTGCCTCATCATGACTCAGCTTTTCTGATGTCATCCGTAGACATGAGAACAGCAGGGCTGCGTAAGACAGTCGCAAATGAACAGTGTCCTTAGTGAAGGGCCCATAAGGGGGGAGCTAGGCTCCTTGTTGTATTAGAACGTGCTGAAGTCCTCTTCCCTCTAGCATCTCATCTCCAGTGAACCAGGGACGGTCAAAGGAAATAATGGGTGTCGCTGGTGGTACTTGTCAGCAAAAGGCTGCCACTGAGCTGGGGAAGATGGCAGAGCGTGAGCAGGATGCGTGCCTCAGAACTCACTTTTACAGAGGGGTAGAGGGTGTTGCTGCCGTGACCCAGCCGTAGGGCGGATGGCAGCCCCACACTACAAATACCTGAATTTGCCATGGGCACAGACAGCAGCTAATGAAGGGGCAGTCTCTAGGTGATGTCTCTGGACAGAGCAATCAGTCATAGGAAAGGCTCCCCCAAGGCAGTGAGAGGAACCAGGCGCTAGGGAGGTGTTTGGAGCAGAAAGTCCTGGGTTTGTTTAACTGCACTGTCACCTAGTGGAGACAAGGGCCAACATGAGCCCTTCTCATGGGCTGACATGAGTCCTGCAAAGAGCTTCCCGTCGTCTTGGATTTCAATTGACCAAAAGCAAAAAAGTTGCTTCTCAATATGACTCCCCTCTCCTCCCATTGTCTCTTGGTCACACTCCAGCCATTGCACTCCATGACGCCGTCCTGCCTTCCTTTGTCACTCACTCACCAGGAGCTTCAAACCCCAGAAGCAAACTACCGAGGATACAGCCTGCAGCTGCTTTCCTCTCCCCCATGCCCCAAATCGTCCCCAATGGCCATGACACAGTGGAGCAGGCCTGGCTGCATCTCAGTGATGCCGAGCCTTGCGGGAAGGCTGAGACGGTGTGCACTGGAGCTGTGTAGATGCAGGATGTTACTCATGTTAGAAGGAACAATCAGGTTTTGACCTGACTGAAACTCTTGTCAGACAGAGTCCCAGTGCCCACAGCCGGGTCGTGCTCTGGAACGTTCTGTGGCTCAACTTTATGGGATCTCCTCTCTATGGGAAGCCAGCCCTCATTGTGAGTGTAGCCTTTCGGGAGGCGGGGGTGGATATTGCCTCACTGCTTACCACTTTAGGGCACAGCCTGCCAGTTTGTGCCCCTCAGAAATTCCTGTGGGGTCGGGATGGTCGGGGTGGCTGGACTGGTCTGGTTCCCCATGCATTGCTTACCTGTCTGCTGCTGTGAAGGTATGAGAGCGTGATTGCCACCCTGTGTGAGAATCTGGACTCCCTCGATGAGCCCGAGGCCCGCGCTGCCATGATCTGGATTGTGGGAGAATACGCCGAGCGAATCGACAACGCTGACGAGCTGCTGGAGAGCTTCCTGGAGGGCTTCCATGACGAGAGCACCCAGGTGCTGGGTGCCTCTGGAGTGTGGGCTGGGCAGCATGGGGGGAAGGAGCCTCAAAGCGCTGATGAGGTCACAGAGCTTCTCTCTAGGTCACTGCTTAGCCCTTATGGAGAGGCAAGCTTCCAAAGCACCTGGATCTTGAGCTATCCTTTCCCCGAAGATCTGTGCCCCAGCGGAGGTCTGAAGTGCAGTGGCAGCACCAGCGTGGGAGAAGCTTGCATTGCTGCCCCTCTTGCTGTGCCTGGTCTCTGGATGCATGGAAATCTCTGCTCTCCATGTCACCAGAGACGGCAGTGTTCAGTTCCCCAGTAACTCATAAACTGCCTCCAGTATTTGGAGGGGTCCCTGCGTCAATGCACCTGGGCTGCTCATTTACAGGAGTCTCAGCCAGTGAGCAGAGATGGAGTTTTAGCTATGCTGGGCGGTGTAGTGTAATTACTTCATGTCCTGAACACTTTCACACCAGGGGATGCTCTTGAGAGTGCAGCTTCTGCACCTTGTCCCAGGCAATGGTATCTCGGGCGGTTCTGAGATCAGGATGTGCCCAGCACATTCACTTCTGCTGTGGTAAAGTCAAAGCCATTGAAACACAGGGTGGTGATCTAGATTCTGCCCCCTCAATCTCCTTCAGCCTGGAAGATGCAGGGAGTGAGCTTGTGAGGCTGCTCTAACCCTGGGGTAGTTTGGGGATTAAGACAATGAACTGGGCCTGGGAGACAGATTCTAATTCTGCCTCTACCATTGACTTCCTGTGTGACCCTGGGCAAATCACTTAGTCTTTCTGTGCCTGTTTCCCATCTGTAAAATGGAGGTAACACTTTCCTGCAACACTCTGGAAGGGCATGATAAGCCTCTTCACATGTTTAAAGTGCTCTGATCCAGAGACAGGGAAGGGCATGGAGGAAAGCCTATAAATGAACATAAAATAACTAAAACTTTATCATAACATTTCAGATCAAGGGAATGAGGAAAACTGACCATCCTCATATGGGTGTGACTCATAAATTTATTTTTTTTAAACCAGGCGAGCCTGTTCGGCTCATCTTGCCTGACCTCCTGCATAGGCAGGCTATAGAATTTCACCCCAGTTGTTCTCCTGTTGAACCTAACAACCTGCGGGTGAGCTCCGTGAGATTGTGAGCTTTAGCAGGTCTGAGCAAGGAGGCTTTCTACCTGGCCTGTGATGGTCTTGTAGGTCTGTTGGGTGGTGATTGTAAAGATCCCCCACTTCTAGCTGGTCATCCTGGGTTAGATTTTTCAACTGGTGCAGCTGGCATTGGTGCATGCTGGGGATTGCATTTGCTGGTGGGACGCACATACTTGACATTCAGATGTGCAGTGCCACCCATAGTGTGCCTGGTTCCTAACCCTCTCCTACCGGCACTGCAGGTCCAGCTGCAGCTGCTGACGGCTATCGTGAAGCTCTTCCTAAAGAAGCCCACTGAGACTCAGGAGTTGGTGCAGCAAGTGCTGAGCCTGGCTACTCAGGTGTGTAACAAGCTCCGGCACATGAAAAAGGGACTTCTCTTGGTGTGTGCCCAGCAATTTGCTTTCTGGCATTTGCCCATCACCTTCAAAGCCAGCAGTGCCTTCTGACGAGCATTTATTGACAATGTGGGGCTTGTGTGTCAGAATGGAGAGTGCCAAATAGCAGGAGGACTAGGCAGAGAGACTCCCAGCTATTTAGCCGTGCTCCAGAACCAGATGTTGGCTCAGATTATTCTAGAGAATAATTATTCATATCTCTGAACTCGTGAGCCGTGGAATGGCCATGTGGCTACTGCACAGCTACATTTGATCAGACATTGTCCTGGTGCCAACACAGTGGCAGATCTCCAGGCTGCCACTTAGAATTGCTCTCTGGAGTCCCACTCCCCAGTGCAGCGTAGGCTATAAAATGCCTCCAGCAGTAGGTCTTGGACCTTGGGTGGGTAGATGATTGCACTGTACTGAGGAGCCACTGGCTGTCGCTGCATGGTAGCGGGAATGACTTGCTGCCACAATGAATCATTCGCCTTAACATTTGTTGATTCTATCCTCAGAAGACCCTTCTGTTCTATGCCCCCACAAAGAACACATCACTCCCTTATCTTCTCACCGAGTAAGCTGCTTTGTGTCACCTCTGAAGCTGTAAAACCCTTTGACCAGAGGGCCCCAATAGGAGCTATGCACTCTGGATGATTAATTCTGAGATCCAGAGGCTAGAGGAACATTGCTGGGAACCCTGGCAGGGCCACTGGAGGAGAGCTAGTGTGAGCAGTTTTCTCCAACTTTTGCCTTTTCATCTGTTGGAGTCTGTTTAATTTTCAGAGAACTAATTTCTCCTTCCAGCAGGAGAGGCAGAGCCAGGGCATGTCCTTCACAGTGAATCAGTGAATTAAAGGGAAGACGGTGGCAGGACAAAATGTTCCGCAGCTACCCAGGGACAGCAGTGACCTGATTCGAGGCTCACTCATGGATCATGTTAGTTGGGAAGGGCTTTATGGAAACAGAGGCTTAGAGTTTTCTTGGCTACTTTTACATGTGTGATAGGGATAGTGTAGAAGCCAGTCATCATGCGATTAAATGCTTTGGAGATTCATTCATGCTAAACGTGTTGCTAATTAAACCTTCTTTCAAAGCTTTCCAGTAATTCCCAGCTTTGCTCTCCTATTGAGCCCATTTTGCTCTCAGTTACCGCCTTACCGCAAAACTGCTTGTGAGTTCTGAAGAACTGGGAGGAGAGCTGGAGTGTCTCTAGCCACAAGGCAGGGAGACTGCCTGTCTTTCTGTCCCATGCCGTTTCCCCACTAAAGAACATGCACCAAAATGCTTACGCCTTGCGGCATGTGTACAGCCGATGGGCCCGGCAGAGTTGGTTGCATTTTCTATTCTGCCCCGTTCCGTTGCCAAATACCTGCAAATGTGGGAGCAGTTGGCCTCTGCCCTGGAGGAGCATTATTAATGCTGCTTCCTAGGCCAGTGAGTAGCCTGTGCCCTCTTCCCTCATTGGTCTCAGCCAGCCCATGAATTGCTCTAATTGCTGCGTTTCCCAAAGGACTCTGATAACCCGGACCTGCGAGACCGCGGCTACATTTACTGGCGTCTGCTCTCCACTGACCCTGTGGCTGCCAAGGAAGTGGTGCTGGCAGAGAAGCCCCTCATCTCTGAGGAGACAGACCTGATCGAGCCGACCCTGCTGGATGAGCTGATTTGTTACATTGGCACACTGGCCTCTGTCTATCACAAGCCTCCCAGTGCCTTCGTGGAGGGGAGCAGGGGCGTTGTGCACAAGAGCTTGCCTCCGCGGACAGGGTCGTGAGTACCTGGCATCTCCGCGGGCTCGTACAGCCAGCAGTAGGGGTAGAATCTGCCCTCTGCAGGCGCTGCCTGGAAGCTGCCAGTGCTTGTTCCTTTATACTGAGCAGTGCCGAGACAGTCTGTCCCTTCAGTGGCGGGCTTTGCCATGGAGCCAGCCAAGGTGCCCCTCCACATGTGCAGCAGGGCATGACACCCTCGCAGGGTCTGCAGGAGCCAGCATTTCAGCATTGAGCTGAGGATCTTTGAGGTGCCAGCTGGTGCATGGCTTGCGTCTCTATCAGGGGGAGCTTCCCCCTGCACTACTGTCAGTATAGATTGAAGTAAGTGGCCCCCTTTAAATCCGTTCAATGTATGCTTGCGAATGGAAGATAGGTCTCTCTCGTCAGTGTAATAATGCTGACCTACCGACCCACAGGCTTGGATGGTCCCGGCTGGGAGAGACTTTCTCTCTCTCTCAATGCTCATTGCCCTGGCCCATTGGAATGAGATCTGTTCTTCTGCGATGAGATCCACTGCTTCTCTTAGGTCACCCAGGTCTCTTTATGGTGTCACGTGTTTCACCCCTCTGCAGGAGTGAGAGTGCAGAAAGCCCCGATGCAGCCCCCTCGGGAGCCCCGCCTTCAGAACAACCAGCTGTCATCCCCACTCAGGGTGACCTCCTCGGTGACCTCCTCAACCTTGACTTGGGCCCCCCGGTGAGCGGACCTCCTATTGCTACGTCCTCTGTGCAGATGGGGGCCGTGGACCTCCTTGGAGGTGGCTTGGACAGCCTGGTAGGTCACGGGTTTGCATGCCTGATTTCTAAGGGCCCATGTGTTCATTGTGAATCAAGGTGTGTCCCTTGCTGACAGCTGTGCTGGTCTGTTTCCTGGCTGTATTAATAACCTAGACCACTATGAAGCATCCTGCTAATGATGCGCTAGGCTCCCAGCATTATCTTAATAGTGAATCTGGGTCCATGAGTGCTTGTCTTCCATTGCATTTGTATGTGCTCCCGCCTAGTGTAGATCTTACCATTCCAAGACTGAGGTTTGGGCTTAGAGCGCACACAATTCAATGGGAAGCAGTGGGCACAGCATGGTTTGGCTTCTAAACTGGCCCACTTTTCCAGCGAGGCGGGATCACTGACCTAGGCAGGCAGGATGTTGGCAGGGCACCGAACGCAAGAGGATTGGGAGTTGTTGGAGAGCTAGGCTGACACACACATGGAACGCTGGCATAGCATGAAAGTTCCCTCTTAACTCCAGGCCTGTTGCTGCTCTGGCATAAGGCCTGCTCATCTTTGTTCTGTTATTAGCAAGCAGGTTCCATAGTAGTGGGTTCCCGAAGTGGGGGGAATGTCCTAGAAGCTATAGCAGCATTTGTGAGCTGAAAAATCAGCAGCCAGTGAAATAACTGGTGGTCTGCCCAGTGCCCTCAAAGGGTGGAGATCTGGTCCAAGTAACAAGTTAGAACTGTTTGCTTCATTACCTGGGTTGGTGTCAACAAAGTAGGGTCTCTGTGTGAGCCAACCAGAGGGGAGCTCTAAGCTAGCAGAAGCTTGGGGTGTCATGTGAGATGCCAGATCCAAAGCTGAAAAGCATCAGCCAGCATGGTAGCTCCTTGGCTCTGTTTGTCCTGGGGGAGGGTGTCTCTGGAGACTTGTTGACATCACTGTTTTAGTGGTCCCGTGAATGCTAATGCCAGTCTGATACTCCATTGTCACTCAGAGCTGGACTAACTCTGTTCCCTCCTTCCCCTTCTCTTGTCTCCCCCTTTGTCTGTCTCTCTCCTCTCCTGGCTTGTGTCTCTGCATGTGGCTGGCTCTTCTCTTCACCTTGCCTGCTTCTGCTTGGAGATGGGGGACGAGTCTGAAGGGGTATGGATCAGCCCTTTTTTAGCTCTGGAACATACCTAGCCACCTCCGTGGCCTCCCCTCCCCCAGCCCTTCGCCCCTTCACTGTAGTGTAGAAGGAACAGGGAGTTGGTGAACCTGCTGGCATGCCTGGCATGGGGTATGAAGAAACCCCATCAGTTAGCTTGGTTCATGGCAGGCAGACCCTGTTCAGATAGTGCTGTGCCACTCCACTTGTAGCCAACCAACCTACACCCTTTGGGGCTCCCACTGGGAGCCTGCTCCTGCCCCCAGAAGCTCCCCTCCAAAGCAGCAGAGCAGCTGAATCCTACAGCAAAAAGAGAGAAACATTTTGCTATAGGTCGTGCCAGTGAGCTCCCCGTCTGCTCTAAACTGTCGTCTCCCTGGCTTTCTCTGTCCGTGTCTTTTTCTTGGTTGGTGTGTGTGACGCTTTAGCTTGTTAGGTGTGGGCGAAAAGAGCAGATCTGAAGCAGGTCGTGAAATAATGACTGCGTCCCAATGACGCTAAGCCACAGGGCCTGCTATGCAGTCTTGGAACAGTTCCTGACCCAACCCTTCGCTCAATGCTTTTTAAGAGCCCTTGATAAAATGTCATGGCTGTGTGCGTTGGCTCGGGCTTTATTCGCCTGCCACTGCTATCAGTGATGTATCTGTTTTTTGTCTCCTTGCAGCTGAGAAGCGATGTAGGAGGCAGCCCTGCAGTGAGTGTACATCTTCCATGTTTACTTGTCTGTCACATTTTGCACCCTCCTTTTTGTTCTCTTGGCCTTCCTGGCGCCCAGTCACTTGCTACTTTGTTCCATACAGATGGGTGGCACCGGCTTTACAGCTCCCAGTGCAGTGATGCCTGCCAGCCTCGGGGCACCCCTCAGCGGCGGCTTGGGAGACCTCTTTGATCTAGCTGGTGGAGTGGGCACACTGTCAGGATCTTATGTGGCACCCAAAACAGTGAGTGGCACTGCCTGTACTGACCATGGCTTTGACTCTGTCTAGCTGATCTCCAGCACTGTCAGGTTCTGTGGACTGCTGCTATTATAGATCGACATGGGGTGGGGATCCACAGTCAAGGCTCAAGCTCCCCAAGCTGCTAGAAGTTGGGGATGCCCAGTATAAATCCTCAGGTGAAATCGTGCCGGGTCCTGTCCTGCCTAACAACATGTAGGGTGTTCAAAGGTGACACGTGAATGTCCTAGATACCCTCTGTGTCCAGGTGGGACAGGTCTCCGCAGGGCACCACCCCACCCTGGCACTGCTGGTGGGACATTCTGAAGAGACTCCTCCTTTAGATGGGGCTACCACTTGTTAGGACACCAAGTAAAGAGGAGAATGAGGACTGGTCCCAAGGGACCAACACTCCCAGAAATTTGAGCATGTCTGGGTACAGAGGCAGCACTAGTGAGCTTGCCAGCATTCCCTCCTGCAGTCTGTTGCAGGGATTCACATCCTGGTGCACAGGAATGAGCCAGTCAGTGCACTGGGAAGATGGGACGAAAAGGGCATGGGTCTCCATGTGCTAAAAGCGACTGTTCCTTCGCAGCGAGGTCCCAGCCGTATCGGGGGTGTGCCCTGCCTTTAAGACCTGATGGAGAGCCAGGGAATCTTGGTTTTAAATCCCAAACTTCCTGCCTGTAGCAGTAAAATATTACAGATTTACAGGCAAGCTGTCTTGACAGTCAGGAGCTCCTGAGAACAGGGAGTCCAGTTCAGCTGCTCTGTGACAGGGTGGGGCCAGTTCACCTCGTGTGTCAGATCAGGTCAAAATAACTTTTGTCTGTCGTCACGTAATGCAGGTCTGGCTCCCAGCCATGAAGGCCAAAGGCCTGGAGATCTCTGGCACACTCAGCCGCCAGGTGGGCGCCATCTCCATGGATCTTTTACTAACAAACAAGGCCCTGCAGGTCATGTCTGACTTTGCCATCCAGTTCAACCGGAACAGGTAAAATGTGCTAGTGCAGCATGCACTGCATCCGGTGACCCTGCAGCTGCCCGGCCTGGGGGGTGCTGTCTTTGGCGGGATGGGGTGTGGTTGGAAGCAAAGGGTGAACTGTCTGCGGAGCTGGTCATAGGACAGTTTGGGAGCACAGTTGATTGAACTTGGCAATGGCAAAACAGATAAGCTGCTTGCCAGGCAGGTGGGTCTGGTTCTCGTTCTGGAAGCTCAGAGTTGCTGTACCAACTGTATGCTCACAAGAGTTCCAGGCTCAGAAAAGACCTTAGGATGGGAATGACTCTGGCAAGGACAGTGCTGGAGTGTCCCAGGGTGGAAGATGCTGTGTGTGCTGCACACCACGTCTCGTGTTGGCCAGGAACTGACTTTGCAACCTGCCCTCCTGGGTACGAGGCAGTGGTGGATGTGTGCAAGGAACTGACAGAGGGCAGGGTAACAGTAGCATGGCTTGTCTGTACAAACACTTCAATCTACCCAGTGAAAGCCTGCTGCACAGTAAGTGTCCATGTGGACCTTGTTGCCACACACTACGAGTTCCATTGTTCGTTTTGTTCTGCCCCCGTTTCAAAGCCGAGTAAGTCCGTAGTGAGATTTGATCTACTCGGCTTTGAAACGGGGGTAGATGAAAACGAACAGTGGAACTCGCCGTGTGCAGCAGCGGAGTTCATGTGGGCACTCAAAGCACGGGAGGCTAGTGCAGAGTAGATTATGCCCCAGCTTGTTGGGAACTAAGGCTATGTCTACACTACCGCCTAGGTCAGCAAAACTGTCGGGCAAGGTGTGAATATTCCAACCCTGAGTGACATAAGTTTCACCAACATAAGCATTCGTGTGCACAGCTTCTGCCACTCACGGGTGGTTTTTTATGATGATGGGTGAGCGCTCTCGTGTCAAAATAGAGCATCTTCACCTGACGCGTGCAGCTGTATTGGTACAACTGCACCTCTGTACGTCTGGACAAACCCTAAGTGTTCGTATAGATAAACCCTAAAGGAAAAGCAGTGACCATGTCTCCTCCAGTTTCTGGGAAGCAGAGTCTATATTTTTTCAAGTCATACCTCGGCATTATAGAACTAGAAGGAAGTGGCTGCGGATCCAGAGGGCAGGGGTGACCGCATAAGGGCTGTGTAGATAGCAGCACATCTTGTAGTTCCATAAAGCTGGGAACAGCCTCAAATGATGATCTTCTCTCCCTGAGTGCCCATGGTGATGAGTAAACCCGAGCCTCTAAGAAGTTGACTGAAGAGGCTGGTCCTCAGTTAAGAACAGAGATTTTTACCTCCAGCGCATTGCTGCTAGAGACTGACAGAGCCCCTCTGTCGCTGATAACAGGTCCTTGTTAGCCATGCGTCACCCTGCTAAATTGTGTAACACTCCGTGTGTCCAGCCAGCTCACGGGTGGCCTGAGGGCTGTGGACTTGTCACTCCTAGCATCATAAGAACCCAAAACATAAGATTCTGAAGCCATTGGAGACCCAGTGTGAGGTTGCCTAGAATCAAAGATATAGGGTCTCTGGTTTGGATACTTGCCAATGCCTCATACCCGCCAGGTTTGAGAAGTAACTGGTCCGAATCAGTAAATGGCCAGACATGCTCTGCTTTGACTGTGGATGGTGTGGAGTGGCTGCTCCATAGTGTGGGGGGAGGATTTGAATGGTGTGTGAGAGGTGATGCCATGTGAGTGCCTAGCACAGGCAGAGAGGGAGTTGCTGATCAATGTGTGTTAGTGTCTCTGAGCACATCACAGGCTGCAGTTGAAGCTAAAGGGAGCAGGCCAATCTGCCACACTGTTTCCACTTTGCCGATCGGCACCTACAAGCTGGTGTGTGCGCCATCCATGGACGGTGATCTGTCGTGAGCTGCTGTTAGCAGCTTCCCACCACCTGGCAGGAAGTGCAACCTCTGCACTTACAACAAGCAACTGAAAGCTTAGCAGCTGTCTTTCTCTTTCCACTAACCCGCCTGCTCTCTTGGGGGTCTTCCCACAGCTTTGGCCTGGCGCCAGCAGCACCTCTTCAGATCCATGCCCCTCTTGCTCCCAACCAGACTGTGGAGATCTCCCTCCCTCTGAACACGGTTGGCTCTGTCATGAAGATGGATCCTCTCACCAACCTCCAGGTGGGGCTATGTGGAGGAGGCAGCTCTGTAAGGGATATGCTGGTGGCCTCTGCTCCCAAGGGGACAGTGGTGGTGTTAGTGGGCCAATCTAATGACAGCAAGGGTGGGATGAGCAAGGAGGGCCATAGTGGAGAATCTGAAACAAAAGCAGTGCATTATAGGGAATAGGGGAGAAGGGCCTGGCCACAGGCTTCTGTGTCCTCCCTTGCTGAGGGAGCTGGACTCTAGAAATGGAATTTAGTTGGGGAAGCTGGAAAGGAAGCTGAAATGAAATGAGTAATGCCAGTATAATGAGATGGGATGCGGAGATGCAATATTGTCCTGCTGCTTTCTCTCTCCGGTGAAAGGGAAACCTTGTTCTGGTCCAACGTGTATCTCTGACATGGCCTGATTTCTCTGCTTACGGAACAGGGAGCCCTTCTCAACATATGGCTAGGCCAAGAGATGCAACTGAGTACGCTCTCCCAGCTTCCCACAGTGCTAGCAGTTAACACCCTGGGTTGGCCTGAGGGAGGAGACTTCATAATTGATCTTGCTACTCCAGCTGCTAAATGGGACTGGGCTCTAAAAGGAGGGTAATTACGGTGTAGCGTGAGACTAGGTTTGGGGCTGGCTGCTGTTCTCCAGCTCTATTAAAGTTCTGCTTTTTGGTTAAATAATGCTGGGAGTGGTCAGCCACTGTAAGCACCATCTGGCCAGTTTAATCTCCTAGGCAGAGTTAGAGGCTGGGGTTCCTGGTTCCCAGCTCTGTGCTCATTCCGCTAGACCACTGAGCATTGCATCAGAGGTGGGGTGGATTTCACTTGTCGGCTGCCTTCATGGGCTAGATGGGGAAGAAAAGCTAACATCCCTGTTTCCCCTGGGTACCAGGTCGCCGTGAAGAACAACATCGATGTGTTCTACTTCAGCACCTTGTACCCACTGCACATCCTTTTTGTGGAAGATGGGAAGATGGGTGAGTTGGTCAGGTTCTCTACCTTGGAAGTAGAGGAGGAGATAACTAGGCAGGTAGAGTGCTAGGGGTGGGTAGCTGAGTGAATGGAAGAGGGGAGGTAATGTCAGAACTCTTGGAAGCAGTTCAGAAACGTTACCTGTATAGATGCAGTTCCACCACTGGTCACTAGATAACGCTGTCTCCTGTTCAGATGGAATCCTTACATTTCTAGTGTGTAGTCAGGGCTCCCACAAACTCCTTTTCAAAGAAATGAGGCGAATGGATCTGAGAAGGTCACAGCAGGGCTGTGCTCTGATGAGCAGGATGTGAGGCATCAAAACCAGATTAACAGCTGCACCAGTAAGCCTGCTGCTAGGGCAGTGGCATACCAAGGGTCTCCAGTGCCCAGGGCCAATCTTGCATTTGTGCCCCTCCCCCAGGCCTAATGCGCCTGCACCCCCCACGGCAAGGCAAGGCAGGTGGTGTCCCGGCGCTGCCTTTCAGCTGCCTCAGGGCAGGTCTTTACTACTTGGTTCTGCTGTGTGCCCACTGCCCCACATTTTCCCGCCACATGGCCCTCACCTCTCACGCTGCAGCCACTTGGATGGGGCGGCCACACCCCCCAGCCTGGGGGAGGAGGGAGAAGGAGGTGTTGAGGGGTGCCTCTCAGAGCCTTCACTGCCCATTGTGAAGGGTGAGCCGGGTGCACCCCTGCATTTACCTGCCACTGCCAGCTCGGAAGGTGCCGGGCCAGCCCTTCACAGAGGGTGGGGGTGCAGGAGGTTCTGCACCCCTCAGCCTCCTGTCCCCTGCCTGTTGTGAAAGGCTGGCCCAGTGCATGCGCACATGCATTTACCTACCACTGGCTTGGATGGGGCAACCTCACCCACTCTCGCCTGAGGGTGAGGGGGCATCAGGCCATCCCTTCACAACGCACAGGGGGAGATGCTGAGGGGCGTCCCTCAGCTTCCTGCATCCCCCGCCTGCGCACAGTGAAGGGCTGGCCCAGCAACCCCTCTCCCCTTATTACGCCACTGTTAAGGCTGAATTGGCCTCTTCTCAAACCATTCGTCCTCACTGCTCCTCTTTCCACAGCAGGGCTTGGAAAGGAACTGGAGACAGTTGTTGAGTATCACAAGATACAAGCCACACTTTGATCTGATTCTGAACCTTTTGTGGCAAACGGCCAGCTTCTCGCTAGTGGGTCTCGCACTTTTGCCTCTCTTAGTGGGTCAGGGCATCGCCAGTTACCCCATCTCCCTAGGGAGGGGGATAGGGACCCGGGCCTGCCTGCTCCTCTGGGTCCCAGCTCAGGGGCTCTGAGTAGCAGCTATGTGCTGCTGGCACCTCACTTGTAGCTGCAGACTTTTCCCCTGGGCTGTTTTTCCCCCATCTGTCCTTCTGGCTTCTTGAGCCCAGCACCTTCCTCGTGACTCCACCTCTCTTCCACACACCACTGTACTCCGTTGTGCTCCTCTTCACAACTCCACACACTCCTCTGCTCAGTAACACCACACACCTGCTCCTGCACTCTCTCTCTGGAGTAGAGGGTTTTTATCAGGCACCTGGGTGTGGCCTTAATTGGTGTCAGCTCACCATAATTACCCTCTAATGACTGGCTAGTCTACAGGGAATAAAGCCTGGATCATTCTAGAATTTACATGCTGCCCTTCCAGACCTTTCCTACTCTTCTTGCTGCTGCTCCTCTTGCTGCTGCTGGGGTGCTCCTGGCTCTTGGGGGCCCTGCTAGCTGCCCCCCTCTCCCAGGGGGGAGGGGGTGAGTGGCCACACCACCGCCACTGCCACCACCCCTGCTGCTTCCAGGGTCCTGCTGCTGCTGTGAGCACCCCTCCCCCCCTTCCCTGCTGCCATTTGCTTCTTCTCCTGGCCCTCACTTCTGGGGGCATCCCTGCCCTTCTCCTTTTCTTCCCCTGTTGCTGCCCCTGCTAGCTTGCTCACCCCCTTCCCTGTTGCTGCCCCTCCCTGCAGTTTGTCCCCTCATCCCTTTGGTTGGTTTGTTTGCCCAGCCCCTGCCTTGGTTTGTTCCCTGCCCTGCCCAGCCCTGGCAGCTTGCTGCTGGGCCCCCAGCCCTGCTGTGGCCCTCAACCCCCCACCACTCCCTTCCCCTGCCCACTGCTGCCCCCCCCGATCTGGCCCTGGCAGCATCCAGGGCACCCCCCTAATTGATCTCCCCCCTTTTTTGTTGACTCCCCACACACTGCACCCCCCCATGTTGCTTTAGCCCTGCCCCGCCCCCTGTGCAGCCGGAGGAGCCGCTATCTCATCTCGGGCTGGTGAGTGCACCACCCCTACCCAGCTTGTCCCCCCATACCCCCTTGTGCTGGTGCCCTCCTCTCCTGCTTCCAGCCTAGCGGGGAGGAGTGGTCACCTTCCCTCCCCCTATTCAGCCCCCCCTCTTGCCAAACCTGTCCCTACCCCCTCCCAAGATGGTGGATGTGCCTGGGGCCGGGACCCCCTCCCTAGATGCTCCTGCCCCTCCCCTTGCCCACAACTGGTCCTGCTTCCCCCACTGAGCTGCTGGGTGTCTGTCCCCGGGTGCTGGTGGTGGACAACTCAGGGAGGGACACCAGGGACTCTGCCTCTGTCACGGCTCCTGCCCCCCCTGATCCGGGGGGTGCGCCCTTGGCCGGGAGGAAAAACCAGGTAGGTAATAAAAAGGGCAAAGGCTCTGCCTGGAAGGCAGCGCCTCCCGTGGCTGGGCCCCCTCCGTCTCACCCTCTGTCCTCTCCCGCTGTCCCTTCCACCAGCTCTGGGGGCGGCGGTGCCCCCAGGGCGTACGCCCAGGTGGCCGCAGGCCCACCGTCTGCTGCTGCCAAGTCACCTGCCCCGACTGCCACCTCCAGCACCATCCCAGGTGGCCGGGGCCCCTTCCTCACCCTTACCAGGAGGCATGGGGTCCGGTGCCTCCTGGTGCCTGCCTCGCCCCACGTGGAAACGTACATGCGGGCAATGGCGCGGGTGGTGGCGCCCACGGCCGTGGTGGCAGCCTCCCGAATGTATGGCAAGGTGGTGTTTCTGGCGTTGGAGGCCGCTTCCCAGGAGATGGGCCTGGCGGTGGGGGGCGTCCACCTCCCAGTGGAGCCCTTGGAGGGCCTGGGCGTACGGGTGGTCTTTTCCTCCATCCTGCCCTTCCTCCCCAATGCCGCCCTTCTGCCTTTCCTTGCCACCCTGGGGAAGCCCTTCTCCACCATCAGCCCGCTTCCCCTCGGCTGCAAGGACCCTGCCCTCTGCCACGTCCTCTCGTTCTGCTGGGAGGTGCAGCTGCAGCTGCTGCCGGCGGTGGCACATGGCGAGTAGGTGCTCGAGGGGTCGTTCCTGGTGCCCCATCAAGGGGCCCAGTACCGGGGTCCACTATACAACGGGGGAGGCCCGGTGCTACGTCTGCTGGGCAACGGGGCACGTTCAGAGGGACTACCCCCTGGCCTGGCACGGAGGGGAGCCTGGGACCCCCGAGACCCAGGGGGGCACCAGTCAGACTAGTGATGGTGCCCCCCCCAGCCATCCATCCCTGTGGCTGCCCCCCCCCTCGGTTAACGATAGTCACCTGCGCTCGGGCCCCGGGGGCACCCCCCCCGGATTGCCCGGGCGAGCTGAAGGGCCCTGCTGATGCCCAGAGCAGTCCAGTGGGGCCTGCGGAGGGGAGGGAGCCAGGGCTGCTTTCAGCGGGCATCGGAGGGGGCATGCCCCAGGGGGAGGCTTCTCCCTCCCCTGCTGTCCCACCCCCTCTTTCCAAAGCCCCAGCACCTCTGCCCAGCCCTCCACCTCAGGAGGCTGGGAGCTTGTGCAGGGTAGGCGTGGCAAGTGTCAAGGGGGCCTCCAACCTGCAGCCGAGGGGGGCACATGCCCCTGCAAAGTCAGGAGGGGAGCTGCTGTGTCCAGGCCTACGGCCACGCCCCCTGCTAGAGCCCAGCGGGGTGCACCGGCCGAGGAAGCCATGGCGGCAGACATGGGCTGTACCATCGCCCTCCTGGAGGAGTCCCTGTCTGGAACCCGCCCAGCCCCACTGCCATCCAGACCCCCCGCCAGTGCCGGGGAAGATCTCGGGGCAGCGGGGGGAGACTTCTCCTCCTTAATGGAGGAGATTGATGCCCTGGGGTTGACCCAGCCCCCCGCGAGGAGGGCTTAGAGCAGGGCAACATTGAGTGGCTTCTCCCCTCCCCATCCTCAGCTGCCACCCCTGCTCCCACCACCGGGACCCCCCTCGACCCTTCCTCCCACCACACGGGAAAAGGGGGACCCACCATTGCTGCCCCAGCCACTGAGGCGCCGGCCGAGGCTGAATGGCTGAGCCCCAAGCCACCAGGTGCCATGCCCCTTCTTGCGGGCCAGCCCCTTCCTATCCTCCCCAACGATGCTTGCCCAGCTGCCCCCTCATGAGGTCCAGGAGCCACGGTCACTACGATCCAACAGGTCACCCTCGTGGAGACCACCTGCTCCGTGCCTGCCTCCTCAGCTCCCGGCCCCAACCAAGAGGCTATGCACCCCACCTGCCCGGCCATTGTGGCTGTGGGACCCATCCCCAATTCTAACCCTGACCCCTCTCCCGCTTCTTGCCCTGACCCTTCCCTTACCCCAATTCCTACTCCCTACGTTTCCTCGACCCCCATGCCCCTCCCTATACCTTCCTCTTTCCTCCCCCACTGCCTGTTCATCTGCTGCCCTGGTGTTGTCTCCTTCCCTATGAAGAGCTCCCAGGAGGCGGCCTTTGTGTTTAGCACTCCCAGCCCACTCGAGGCTGCTGTCTTCCCTCCGCTGCCGCTACCACCACCCCTAGCCCCCATCCCAGTGGGCCATAGGGCAGCTGCAAAGGCCAAGCTGGAGGGCGACCCCCCCCGAGGCGCTGTGTGAAGAGCTCCACCTTTTTCTCCGGGACACACGCGGTGCCTGGAACAGTGTGTGGCTCGCTCTGCAACGCTCGAGGGACTTCCATCGCGTCCTCCGGGCCATGAGGGCCACCATGAAGGAGGGGAAGAGGACCTGGCGGCAGGACGCCGCGGCCTACCAGCGGGCCTGCAGCTTCCGTGACGCCCTCATGGCCTACAGCACTGGCCATGGACTGCTGCGGAGCCCAACAAAGGTCGCCGGCACCCCTGCCTGTGAGGATCCACCCAGCCCTCCTCGTAATGCCTGTCACCATAGTCACTTTAAATACAAGGGGCTGCAGGACGGGTCTCCGCAGGAACCAGGTGCTCTCCTTCCTTCGGGAGGGGGGTACTCTATAGCGTTCCTGCAGGAGACCCACACGGACCCAGGCACCGAGGCCTCTTCTCCCCTGGCCTGCAGCCCGAGGTGTTGGGGGTCACCGAGGTCGTGCCGGGCCGCTTGCTGCACCTCCGGGTCCGTGTGGAGGGGCTGGTGTTGAGCCTTGTCAATGTCTACGCCCTGACCGCGGGCCCAGAGCAGGTGCATTTCTTCCAGCAGGCGGCCGCCTTCCTTGGCACTTTAGATCCTCACGAATGCCTGGTCCTGGGCGGGGATTTCAACACCACCCTTGAGGAGTGAGATCACAAGGGGACCGAGCAGTGTCAGGCTGCCGCAGACGTCCTCTGGGGAATTATCGACCATCACTCCCTGGTGGACGTCTGGCGCGACCACCACCCGGATGATGTTGTCACCTTCACCTATGTCTGGGTGGTGGAAGATGAGTCACGCTACTCCCGGTTGGACTGCATCTATATCTCTCGTCACCATCTTGTGCGGGCCCCCACTCCTCCAGCATCTGGCCGGCCCCGTTCTCGGATCACCACATGGTGACCGTAACAGCCTCTCTCACCACAGAGAGGCCGGGGCCGGCCTACTGGCATTTTAACAACAGTCTGCAGGAAGATGTGGGCTTCGTGGCATCCTTCCGGGAGTTCTGCCGGGGGCAGAGAGACGCCTTTCCCTCGGTGCAGCGCTGGTGGGATATGGGAAAGGTGCGCACCCGACTCTTCTGCCGCGACTACACTCGGGGGGGGGGGGGTCAGCCGGCGTCAGGATGCGGGGATAGAGCAGCTGGAGTGGGAGGTTTTAGAGCTGGAGAGGCGACTGGCCACCAGCCCCGAGGATCTGTTGTGGCAGATCCATCCCTCTGCAGAGCGTGCCGGGAGAAGCGGGAGGAGCTCCGGGCCCTCGAAGACTTCCAGGCTCGGGGTGCCTTCGTCCGATCCCGCATCCATCTCCTTCGGGAGATGGATTGCAGCTCCCGCTTCTTCCATGCCCTGGAGAAAAGGAGGGGGGCCCAGAAGTATGTCATCTGCCTCCTGGCTGCCGATGGCACCCCCCTCACAGATCCGGTGGAGATGCGTGGAAGGGCCAGGGCCTTCTACGCCAACCTTTTCTCCCCGGATCCGACCGACGTCGCTGCCTGTAAGGTGCTCTGGAACGAATTTCCCACGGTCAGCACGGGCAACCAAGGCCAGCTGGAGCTACCTCTCACTCTGGCCAAGTTCTCGGAAGGCCTCCACCTCATGCCCACCAGTAAATCCCTGAGCATGGATGGGCTAACCGTGGAGTTCTACCGCGTGTTTTGGGACACCCTCGGCCTGGACCTCGTCACCGTCTGGGCCTGGTCCGAGGCCAGCGGAGCGCTCCCCCTGTCCTGCAGGTGGGCAGTGCTCACCCTGCTACCAAAAAAGGGGGACCTCCGCGACCTTCGGAACTGGCGTCCCATCTCGCTCCTCAGCATGGACTATAAAATTGTGGCCAAGGCCATCTCACTGCGACTGGGGTCCGTGCTGCAGGATGTGGTCCATCCCGACCAGACCTACACTGTCCCGGGCCGTGGCATCTTTAACAACTTGTATCTGGTCTGGGACCTCTTGGAACTTGGGTATAGGGATGGTCTGTCGTTCGCCCTCCTGTCCCTGGACCAGGAGAAGGTGTTCGACCGGAAGGACCACGGATATCTCCTGGGCACCCAGCAGGCATTCGGCTTCGGACCCCGTTTCATGGGTTTTCTCCGGTTGCTGTACGCTTCCGCAGAGTGCCTGGTCAAGCTCAACTGGACCCAGACCGAACCGGTCAGCTTCGGGTGAGGAGTACGTCAAGGCTGTCCACTGTCAGGCCAGCTGTACGCTCTGGCCATGGAGCCCTTCCTCTGTCTCCTCCGCCAGAGGTTGACGGGGTTGGTGCTCCATGAGCTGGAGCTGAGGCTGGTCCTGTCAGCATACGCCAATGATGTGCTCCTCGTAGTCCAGGACCCGGGCAACCTGGTGCGGCTGGAGGCCTGCCTGGCCGTCTACTCGGCAGCCTCCTCCGCCCGGGTCAACTGGGCCAAGAGCTCTGCCCTGACGGTAGGGGCCGGGTGAGCTCCCTTCCACCCGCGCTGCAAGCCATCCGGTGGAGCGTGGGTCCGCTGCTCTATCTGGGCATTTACTTTTCCACCACCCATCCCTCCCCGGCAGAGAACTGGCAGGATTTGGAGGGCAGGGTGTCTGAGCAGCTGCGGAGATGGACAGGACTGCTCTGGTGCCTCTCCCTCCGGGGGAGGGCACTGGTGATCAACCAGCTCGTCCTGTCCATGCTCTGGCACCGGCTCAACACCCTGGTCCCGACCCCGAGTTTCCTGGCCTACCTCCAGAAGACAGTTCTGGAGTTCTTTTGGCCAGGACTGCACTGGGTCTCTGCAGGGATTCTGAGTCTCCCCCTGGAGGAGGGCGGGCAGGGCCTGTGCTGCATCCGCAGCCAGGTCCACACCTTCCGCCTCTAGGCCCTGCAGAGACTCCTCTGTGGTGCAGGTAGTCCGGCGTGGAGCCACTTGGCGCACGCCTTCCTCCGCCGCTTCCTAGGGCTCCGATACGACCGGCAGCTCTTTTTTCTCCACCCGAGAAGTCTTCCGTGAGATCTCTCCGAGCTGCCGGTCTTCTACCAGGACCTCCTCCGGACCTGGAGGCTCGTCTCGGCCTCCAGGCCCCTTGCGGTCACCGAGGGGGAGGATCTCCTCGCGGAGCCCCTGCTACACAACCCCCAGCTGCGTGTGCAGGCGGCAGAGACCCCCTCGGTGCGATGGAGGTTGGTCCTGGCAGGAGTCACCAAGGTCGCAGCCCTCCTGGACTACGCCTGGGGGAATTGGATGGACCCCCATGTGCTGGCTCGGCGCATGGGGGTTCCCACCCTTCGAATCCCCCGACACATATTCCAGGAGGTGAAGGCAGCCTTACCCCTACCGCTTTGATGTGCCTCAGGCAGGTCATGCAAGAGGCTGCTCCCGGCCCTCCGGTGCTTACCATCGGGCCTCGGCTCCGCGAACCCCCTCGGCCCCCCCAAGCCGGCTGCTTGATCTGCAGCCGGTCCCCTACTACCACCCTCGGAGGGCGAGGACCCCCGGTGGGCCAGCCTGTATTCCACCTTGACCCCACGGCCTGCCGGGGACATCAGTTGGCGGCTCCTTCACGGAGCCGTGAGCCCAGGCGCGTACCTGGCGCAGTTCACCTCCCACCCCGACACCTGCCCCTTTTGTGGTGTGCGGGAGACCCTGGCACACACGTACCTGGAGTGCGCCAGGCCGCAGCCCCGCTTCCGGCTCCTCCAGAACTTCTTGCTGAGGTTCTGGCTGCACTTTTCCCCTCACTTGTTCATCCACTCACACCCCATCCGTGGCCCCACGAAGTCGCGGGACCTCCTCGTCAGCCTCCTCCTAGCCCTGGCCAAACTAGCCATCTACAAGACCAGGGAGGGGAGGTTGGCAGGGGGGGCTCTCTGCGACTGCGGGGTCTATTTCTGTTCCCTGGTCAATTCACGTCTCCGGGCAGAGTTCCTCTGGGCGGCGTCCGCTGGCTCCCTGGACACCTTCGAGGAGCAGTGGGTGCTGTCCGGGGTTCTCTGCTCGGTGTCCCCTTCTGGTCTCCTACATTTGACCCTGTGACCCCCACACCCTTTCCTGTTTTTTCATTTGTTGTCCCCTGTCATCAGTTGGACCCGGGTCCAGTGGCTCTGCACCTAGGCTGGGGGGGGGGGGGGAGCCTTTAGCTGTGGGTGTGCTCGCACCCACCCACCTACCCCCGGATTCAAATAGGAGACCTTTCCTACTGTTGCTGCTGAAGGTGCTCCTGCTGCAGGGGTGAGGCAGCTGCTGCTTCTTCGGGGCCCTGGAGGCCTCCCCCCGCTCCCTCCCGATTGGGAAGGGATGGGTGTGTGGCCTCTCCACTGTCACTCCTGTTGCTCCCAGGACCCGCACCACCACCAGCTGCAGAGAAGCCCATGTCTTGGCTAGCCTGCCCTTACCCTTCTCTGCCCCCTTCGCTGTAGTTGCCCCTACTCACTCCCCCTTTGCTGCCCCCGTTTGTTTGTTTGATTGGTTTGTTTGTGTCGGTGCTAGTTTGTTTGCCCTGCTCCTCTTGATTTCGCCTTCCCTCCCACTCCATTTTGTTTGCCCCGCCCTGGCCCCTGTGTTTGGTGGCTTGTTCCCTCCCCTGCCCGGCCCTAGCGGTTTGCTGCTGTGCCTCCCCAGCCCTGCTTCAGCCCCAACTTGCCCCTGCTTCCCTGCCCGCTGCTGCCTCCCTCTGTGTGCTGGCAGTGCTCGTGGCCCCCTTTAATTGACACCCCCCCTGTTTTTGTTAACCCCCCCTGCACACTACACTCCCCTACATTGGTTTAGAGCCCCCCCCCCATGCAGCTAGAGGAGCCGGTTTTCCACCCTAGGCTGGTGCGTGCATTGCCTTTACATCCCCCGCTGGTTCAGCTCTCCTTCCCCTTGTGCTGGTGCCCTCCTCCCCTGCTTTCAGCCTAGCGGGGCAGAGTGGCTGCCCTCCCTGCCCCACCCCTCCTCCCCTTCCCCTGTCTCCTACCCCTCTGCTGAACCCACCCCTACCCCCTCCCACGATGGTGGATGTGCCTGGGGCTGGGACCCCCTCCCTAGATGTTCCCGCCCCTCCCCCTCGCCCTGAGACTCTCCCCTGCCTGTGACCACTGGCCCAGATGCCCCTGCTGGGCCCCCGGGCATTGATCTTGGGACAGCGGTGATGGGCACCTCAACTGGGGACCCGAGGGACTCTACTGTTGCCATGGCTACTGACAACCCCCCCCCCGCTCCAGGGGGTGCACCCTCGGCTGGGAGGAAGGGCCAAGGGGGGGAAAGGGCAGGGGCTGCACCCGGAAGGCGATGCCTCCTGTGGCTGGGCCACCTCCCCCTCTCCTTTACCCTCCCCCGCTGTCCCTTCTACCAGCTCTGGGGACGGCATTGCTACCAGGGCATATGCCCAGGTGGCTGCGGGTCCCCCGCCCGCAGCCCAATCACCTGCCCCAACTGCTGCCTCCAGCACCATCCCCGGGGGCCGAGGCCGCTTCCCTGCCCTTATCAGGAAGCACAGGGGCTGTTGCCTCCTGGTGCCTGCCTCGCCCCCCGTGGAAACCTATGTGTGGGTGTTGGCACAGGTGGTGGGGCCCCCGGCCGTGGTCGCGGCTTGTACAATGCACAGGAAGGCGGTCTTCTTCCTGGCATGCAAGGCCGCTGCCGAGGGGGTGGTGGTGAAGGGTTTGGCGGTAGGAAGCGTCCACATCCCTGTGGAGCCCCTGGAGAATCTGGGCGTAGGGGTGGTCCTCACCTCTGTCCCACCCTTCCTCCCCAACGCTGCCCGTCTACCTTTCCTCTCCCCCCTGGGGAAGCCCCTCTCCACCATCAGCCCGCTTCCCCTCGGCTGCAAGGACCCCGCCCTCTGCCATGTACTCCTGTTCCACTGGCAGGTGCAACTCCAGCTGCTGCTGGCGGCATATGGCGGGGAGGCGGTCAAGGGGTCATTTCTGGTGTCCCTCCTGGAGGAGCCCTCATCCAGGAACCCCCCACCCCATGTCAGCTGAACCCCCCCCCCGCCAGTACTGTGGCTACTGCACCTTCAGCTACCGCCGGGGAAGACCTCTTGGTGGTGGGAGGGGAGTTCTCATCCCTCATGGAGGAGATTGATGCCCTGGGTCTGACCCCAGCCAGCCAGGGGGAGGACAACCTTGCTCCCCACCCCTGTATGGAAGGCCTAATGCAGGGCACCACAGAGCCACCCCTTCTCCTCCCCTCCCAGGCTGCTGCACCTGCTCCCACCCCCGGGGCCCCTCTGCCCACCGAGCTGGTGGTGGTGCCTCCATCGAAGCCACTGCACCCCTTGAAACACCACCTGGGGCCATGGAGCCTGGCCTGGGACCACCGGTTGTCCCCTCCCCAGCCACAGGCCAGCTGCTCCCTCCCACCCCTGAGGGTGCCAGCCAGGCTGTCCCCTCGCAAGGGCCCGGAGCTGCGAGTACCGCACCACCTGAGCCTGCCCCCCTAGAAGATGCCCTTCCCTGCCCCTCCAGCTCCTGGCCCCGATCAGGAGGCCCTGCACCCTGCTGGGTGCTCATGGGGCTCCCTACCCTTCGAACACCCCCCTTCCCCCCCAGCGCATACTCCAGGAGGTGAAGGTAGCCTTGCCCCCCACTGCTCAGGCTTACCTGGAGTGGGTCTTGCGAGAGGGTGCTTCCGGCCCTCCCCCCCCCCCCCCCCGCCCCCCCCTAGGGGCCCGGGCTTGGGAACCCCCCCCCCTCCCCCCCCCCCCCCAGCCTTTCCATCCCCATGCACCGAGCCGCCTGCACGACTTGCAGCCAGTCCTGTTTCAAACCACGCCCCAGCACCATCTGTACACGCTTGTGTTCCACACCCTTCATTTCCTCGCCCTCGTGTCCCACCCAGACACCAAGTGGCGGGACCTAATGCCACCTGTGGAGGGCGAACACCTCTGATGGGCCAGCCTCTCTTCCACCTTAACCCCCCGGCCTGCTGGAGACATCAGTTGGAGGCTCCTTCATGGAGCCATGAGCCCAGGCATGTACCTGGCGCAGTTCACCCCTCGCCCCGACACCTGCCCCTTTTGTGGTGTGCGGGAGAACCTGGTGCACTTCTACCTGGAGTGCGCCAGGCTGCAGCCCCTGTTCCGACTCCTCCAGAACTTCCTGTTGAGGTTCTGGCTGCACTTTTCCCCTCACCTGTTTGTTTATGCACACCCCATCCAGAGCCCCACGAAGCCGCGAGACCTCCTCATCAACCTCCTCCTGGCCCTGGCCAAAGTGGCCATCTACAAGACCAGGGAAAGGAGGTTGGCTGAGGGGGCGCTCTGCGACTGTGGGGCCTATTTCCGTTCCTCCATCTGTTCAGCTCATCCAGGCAGAGTTCCTTTGGGCAGTGTCCACTGTCTCCCTTGACACCTTCCAGGAGCTGTGGGTGCTGTCCGGGGTTTTCTGCTCGGTGTCCCATTTTGGCTCCCTCCGTTTGACCCTGTGACCTCCACGACCCTCCCTGTTGTTTCATTAGTTGTCCCAAGGAATCAGTTGTATCCCGGCTCAGTGATTCCTCCCCTTAGGCTGGGGGAGGGGCCTTGAGCAGTGGGCGAGCATAAGCCCACCCACCTCCTGGTTTACAAATAGAAGAGCTTTCCTACTGCCCTCTGTCCTTGCTATTCCACACTTTCTAGGAGTCCTCTAGAATGCAACTTGTGTGTGCGTGGGCATGAGGAAATACACACAAGTGCATGCACACGCCATTTTACACAAGACACTACAACCACGCTGAAAAATTAAGCACAGTTGTAGCAGAACAGTACTGGAACGTGGTTGACTTTAGCAAAGTTCTGCCGCCCTGGTTCAAAACCTTGATTGTACCTTCACATTTTTCTTATCCATTACTATTTTTCTTCTCCTCCTAATAAAATACTTGAAACAGGGCTGGCCTATGCTTTGGCAGTTAATTAAGCTAAACTGAAATAAGGCCACTTTAATTCTAAATGCGTGCCCACACAAGGGTTTAACGCAGGTTAGCTAATCCACTTTCAGTTCAGTTTTTGATTAGTTTGGATTAATTTTTCAAGTGTTTCCGTGTAGACAAGCCCTAAGGGAATGAAGTGCTGGGGCTGACCTTCCACGGGTTGCTGGAGGCTGCTCCGTGTGCGTGTCTAGGGGAGCCCTTTAAGGGGCTTGGGCAGAATTGCTTGTCTGGCGCTGATGTACTGGTGAGGAGGCTAATCCCATAGGTTGGTTTCATGCTGTGTGCCTACTTCTGTCTCCTGCAGAGCGGCAGATGTTCCTGGCCACCTGGAAGGACATTCCAAATGAGAATGAAGCCCAGTTCCAGATCAAAGACTGTCCTCTCAGTGCAGGTGGGTTCAGTGGTTCCACTTCTTCAAAAAGGAGCTCTTAGTGTCACGCTGTTTTGGGGCCGTACAGTCTGTTAAACCTGTTAGTTGGAATAATCCATCTCTACAGAGCCAGAAGCAGTCCTGGAAAGACAGCATCAATGGCCCCACCCTCTGGCTCTGATTTCCTGTGGAGTGACAGCAGGGCATGGCATGGCATGCCTGCCTGAAGGTGAGAAGGGTCAGTGGAGTAGATCACTGCCTTGTAAAGCACTCCTGGAGCTCTGTCAAACCAGGGCTCGCACTGCCCCTTCCTGCACAGAGGTTGTGGGCAAACAGGTCCCTGCCAGCTTGATCCTCCCTACTGCAGTGACCTGTTAGCACCTGAATGCCTCCCCCAGCTGAAGTAGAGACCCATGACTTGCCCCATAGCTTGCTTTCTTGTCTCAGTGTCTGACAGTTCTGGATCAGGTAAACTTCTGCTGTGTAATCGGAGAGGGCAAGTAAGTCTCATTTCATTTCCTCCCACACCTTTGTCCGCTTGTTTCCAGGCTGCTGCAGCTGCTCATAGAATCATAGAATATTCGAGTTGGAAGGGACCTCAGGAGGTATCTAGTCCAACCCCCTGCTCAAAGCAGGACTATCCTCAGCTAAATCATCCTGGCGAGGGTTTTGTCAAGCCTCAGCTTAAAAACCTCTAAAGATGGAAATGCCACCACCTCCACTTCAGACTGTTGCTCCTTGTTCTGTCATCTACCACTACTGAAAACAGCCTAGCTCCATCCTCCCTGGAACCCCCTTTCAGGTAGTTAAAGGCTGCTATCAAATCCCCCCTCATTCTTCTCTTCTGCAGGCTAAACAGGCCTAGTTCTTTCAGCCTCTCCCATAAGTCTTGTGCTCCAGCCCCCTAATCATTTTTGTTACCCTCCGCTGGACTCTCTCCAACTTGTCCGTATCCTTTTTGTAGTGGGGGGCCCAAAACTGGACACACTACTCCAAATGCGGCCTCAGTGGTGGTAGATAACTGAACAAGGAGCAATGGTCTCAAGTTGCAGTGGGGGAGGTCTAGGTTGGATATTAGGAAAAGGTTTTTCCCTAGGAGGGTGGTGAAGCACTGGAATGGGTTACCTAGGGAGGTGGTGGAATCTCTTTGGAGGTTTTTAAGCTGTGGCTTGACAAAGCCCTGGATGGGATGATTTTAGCTGAGGTTAGTCCTGCTGTGAGCAGGGGGTTGGACTAGATACCTCCTGAGGTCCCTCCCAACTCTGATATTCTGTGGTTCTTAACAGGAGTCTCTTAAGGAAGTGCTGGTGAAATTTCAGCTGCTTCCATCATAAGTCTGCACTGGATGATACCAAGGATGTGTTTTATGAACGTAGCAGTGCTGTGGATTTACTTGAACAATACGTTTGCAAGAGTCACTCAGGCAGAGGAGAAGGTTGGCTTATAAGCAAGTTGGGGGAGCAGAGCAGCTGGTTTTGCAGCGTAGTGCCATGTGCTAAGAGGAAACAACTCTGAATTCGGGTTTTGGCAGGTGAAGACGAACTGCTGGTAAAATATTTTGTTTTGAATTCGAAGACTTCACACAGACTTCCTGATTTGGGATCACAAACCTCTTTTAAGCTAGGCCTGGGTGTGTTCCAGGCCTTCTAACCAGAAACAGCTGGTTCCTGCAGTGAAGTGCATGGCAATACCCAGTTGACACAATATTTTCAGTGCTCCCCCATAGCCACTCAGTGCCTGTCTGTCACATAGATGCTGTCAGCAGCAAGCTTCAAGGCAGCAACATCTTCACCGTAGCCAAGAGGAACGTAGAGGGCCAAGACATGCTGTACCAGTCTCTCAAACTGACCAATGGGATCTGGGTGCTGGCAGAACTACGAATCCAACCTGGCAGTCCCAGTTTCACGGTAAGACCAGCTACTCCCTCCTATTTCAAAATAGACTAGGCGCCCCTCAGGCTTGTCCCCTGTCACCTCTGTGCTTGGAAATCTGAACCAGGGCAAACTTTCTCCTTCAGTAAATGTTCCTCTGTGGTATTGGCAGCCCCAAACACAGCAGCCTTGTGTCAGTGTGTGAGAACTGGGCAGTGTAATTGACGAGTCTGTCTTCTCATTAAACTGGTGATGGGGTAGCTTCATGATAAGCAAGGGGTTAACCTGAGCTCAGCTTTTGCTGGCCCTTGCACAGGTGGTCCCTGAAGGGCTGTGATCTGGCTGCTTGGGAGACTGTCTGTAAGAAGACAGGACTCCGTACTTGGGCCCATGGGACTGGATTGAGTTGCAGGCTTGGAAGTTTTCTGTTCCCCTTGTTGTTTAACTCCTTGATTTCTGGCTATAAATATAGTCCCCGGGGCATGGGTAGAACCCCTTGCTGACTGCACCAGCTGAGTTGGTCAGGTTATGGGGCCAGCAAGCTAAACACTGGGGGAATGGATTAGATTACATTAGCACAGTTCAAATCTTTTTTACAGTGCTAGTAATGTAGGTAAGGAATATGCTTGTTCTCATGGTGTTCCTTTAAATTCAGACTGATTCTTTTTTAAAAAAAAAAAAAATTCCCTTGAGCATGTGTCCTGGACCATAGCAGAGCCAGGCAGTGGTAGCTGCAGAGAATAAACATGAACACAGATGATTGCAATTAGCCTGCACCTTCCTTGTTTGAGACAAGAGCAGTCAGCCATCTGAATTTGGTTTCCTGAGCTGTTTCAGCCAGCCCCAGCTGAAACTGGCTGCAGAGGGTCGTGGGCAGTTTTTTTGTTCTGTTGCGTGCCAATGAGCTCTCCGTTTGCATCTGGATTCACATCTCTCTGTATATTTTTGTTGCTGCATGCCCACCTGCCCATCGCTGGCCTACCCCTGATGTTGCAGGATTTGGAGGTTAGCAGAGTTTATTTTTTCCCCTTTTTTTGGCTGTATTCAGCTGCCCTCATCATTTCACCCCTGATATTACCTCCCCTCATTTCATTTCTTTCCCTCATGCTGTCGCTGCTTCCAGCACACACTGAATAGCATGGGATGGCATGGAGCCACTGAGGCATGGTAGATTCAGCCACAGAAGGAGGGTTTGGGAAGGGGGGCTGGGGTGAAGCTAGAACCACAACTCTGAACATAAAATGCTACACTCACACTCCTTCCCCCCCCACCCCCCTGAAAAATGCTGGTAATGCATGGGTTGGCCCAGACTTTCAGAAGCGACTAGTGACTTTAGTTGCTTAACTCAAGTTGCTTTAAAGGGGCTTGCATTTTAAGTGCCAAACACCCACCCTCTGAAAATCAGCCCCTCCTATGGTGGCTCCAGTCAAACACCCCAAAATCACAGGTCACTTCTGAAAAATGTTGCCCATGCGTAGACTTTGGCACATCTGTATTCTTTCCCATTCACTTCTAGTTGTAGGAACTCACTGAGTTCAAACCAAAGCAAAGTGTGTCAGTTCTGCTCTTATCTGGTAAGTAACTTCAAGGCTTAAGTTTTAGTAAAAATGAGACCTACCACTTGAGGTTCCTGCACAGGTGGCTAAGGTGTTAACAGACAGTGACTCAGAGCCCAAACAGGCAGAGAGGTAGGGGCGGGGTTTTATGCTTGACTGGCTGGCTGTCTCCAGCACCCTTGTGCTCTCTCCTTTGGTGCCCATAGACCACATGCATATGGCTTGCAGGGGACCTGACTCCCCCTCCCATGGGCACTGATGCAGGGGCAGGGAATGGAGGGACAGGACCCAAATCGGGAAGTGGGTGACATTAAAATGTGGGAATTCGTTTCTTGGGTCTAAATAACTGTCTCTAGCCTTTGTCTCAGGGCTCAGCATTGCTGAAGTCAGTCAGCCAGTTCTGCAAGGTCAAGGGGAGACAAGATGTTGGCTGGTCTGTGTGGGGTTGAGGGATAGTTTGCCCTGTGGAAACCGAAGGCCCGATTCAGTGGCAGGGCATCAGAGGCTTGGCTTTACAGTACATCCATGGCATGGAAAGCTTTCGAGGTGTTGGATGGCCATTCTACTGGGTCTTTAACATGCATCTCCTCACCCACTCAACCCTCTTTTGCTTGAGGTTCCGCTCCACCGCCCCACTTATTAACCACACTGTCAGGTTGAAACTGAGTGCCTCTCGTGCAGTGCTAAGCAAGGTGCCATTGGATTGTGTTTCCCTCTTTCCGTGCAGCTCTCTCTGAAGTGTAGAGCGCCCGAGGTATCCCAGTATGTTTACCAGGCATATGAAACCATTCTGAAGAACTAAAGCATGGAGGCTCCCCTTCATCCACCTCTCTCCTCCCGCATCCCAAACGGGGACCAGGACGTGTGTGTGTGTGTGTGTGTGTTTCCTCTCAACCTTGGAAGGAACAAATGCAAGATTGAGAGACCCTGGAAACTTCAAACTGGCATCCCCCTGCTGCCGAAAATGGGCTGAGCCGTGATGCCTAGCATTCCATCTGCAGCTCTCTGGGGATGGGGGGGAGGGGGTTCTTATTGCAATTCAATACATCGGTGTAGAACTTTTTCATGTGAAATAATGCACTGTCCTCTTCGCTGATATTGCCCCTTTTCGGTGCCCTGGTTTTGCCCTTGTGCTCTTACTGAAATTAAGAGCCTTGTGAGAATGTGGGGGGAGGATGTGCCCATGGAGTCTCATTGCTGTCTTCAGATCCATCTTCCCCTCCCACCAGCCCCCTAATAAATGAATCGACACATCAGTGCTACGTTGCTAAGCCAGCCCTGTGAAATCAGTGGTGATGGGTCTTGTGTTGTCTGGTGAAGAATTCATTGCTAATAACCCCTCTTCTGATGGCATAGCTATGCTGAAGCTCTGCTTTTTCCTCCTCGTGTCATGGTGACCTGTTACTTGGGGTTGACTTTCTTCCAGTCCTGCTTAGAAAAATCCAGAGGGGCCACTTGTTCTGTTCTATGTTTTGATGTGCCTCTGCCCCTCCCTTATTTCCAAGAGTGGACAATAAAAAGGGAGTGTTTGCTGAAGCATGACACAAGCTCTCAGCCTGGGGGGATTGGGGGATGGGGGGGAGGTGTAATGGGAGTTGGAAATGATGTGGGGCTCTGCTTCTGCACCTTGAGTTCTTCTGTAACTTGCCAGTGCTTGGTGGACAGCTTTGTAGTCTGCTAGCTAATGATGACTCTTTTGCCTTGAGTTTTTATTCAAGGTGGCAAATCTCCATTTAGAGCTCCCCTTTGAAATTGAACTGGCCAAGGCACTTGATTTTCTTTGTTCTGCGTATGCAAACTCCATTCCCTTCCCCTCTGCAAGCCCTCTGGTTCCATAAGGGATGGTGCAGTTCCAGACCTCATGCTCTTGTACCCTAAACCAGAGCCCTGTAGATTGCATCTGCTCCTTTAAAAAGCTGGTTTGAATTTACCCCACAAGCACTGAGAGTCCTTCACACAGGGTGCTCTCACTTGTGAGGCTGTAGGGGCTCGGCAGGAGTAATCTGTTGTCTTGGCACTCAATGGTCCCGATTGGGTAAGTCCTTTCCTTGGCTGCAAATCCCCCTTTCAGTGTGTGTGTGGCCCTAGTCTGGCTAGGCTTGTCAGAGCCTCGGCACTAAATGCCATTAGAAGCCCCAGCTTGTATCCACAGCTGATGTGAAGAGGGCCTTTATCATCCCTGGGGGACATCGTGCGCACACAGCATTAAGCCAAGGAAGGACAAACTACACATTGTTAGTAGGAGGGCTACGGCAGCCCCAGAGGAGCTGGATCTGAAGACTAATGATGGGTGTACCAAAGCATAGGCTACTATTCTTTGTAACCTTCCCGTGGCCTTGGTACAGAGCTGTCCCTACATTCATGACTGGTCACTAACTGCCTGATGACATCCCAGGCTCCTGCTGCTGTCTCTGGGCAGCTCCCTCTCCAGTCTCTCATGCTGTCCCTCAATTCTGTAACCACAAGAGCAGAAAGGGTCAGCCCCCTGTACAGTACAATCCCCTCCACCACCACTCCCAGCATCAGTGTGGGTGCGTCAGTGGAGTGGGTGAAATCTACATTTTAGTGCCCGTTAAGGCCCATGTAACTCTCCTGTGCTTGTCAGCTACAGGAATCCCATCCCACACAGTGAATGGCTGTATTTCTGCTGAGCATTTCAGGCTTTTCCTGTTTGTTGCTGCTGTTCGAGGAGAAGAAGGGGGATCCTGCCTTTGGAAATCAGTGACACTAATTTTCTTTTCCCCTCCAGAAATAATAAAAAAAGCAATTGACTGCCCTTAAATAGCAGTGTTTGGTGCGAGTATGCAGATCCCTACAGTAAATATATCTGATATATATAAATATATATATTGTATGTTTACTTGTTTAAAAAAAACCAAAGCATTGAATAAAGGTGACATCTGCCCATCAATCTGCTCCCTGTGTAGAGGATGGGGTCGGGAATGGATGGCTCCGAGCACCAGATGCACAGCTGCCCCTCTTACACTGGTCTCTGCTGCCTGATTGCTTGGTTGCTAAGTTGCCTTGCTACTCAGACATACTTCTACCACCCCGGCGTCGCCTCAGCCGCTTCCCCTCAGTTTATTGCTGGTGTTCGGACACATGGCATAGAGGGAAGGAAATATCCTTTTGAGAGTCCGGAGCAGGGTTCGCTCCCTGCCAGGAGGGGCTTAGACAGGTGAATTTCCCACTGCAGGACCCCAAAAGGGTTGTATGTCACTAAATGGCAGCCAAGGATTCCAGCAGCTTGAGCGGCCTGTGAGGTATTTGGGCCAGCCCGAGATACTGGCCACCCTGAGTTAGTGACGTGATCGGCACTTTTAGCTCAGAGCAGAGATCGCAGCGTGTTTTTATGTACCAGGATTGGCTGAAGACTAGCTGATCACATCACTCCGCAATGACTGGGGTGTCGCCCATGTGGCCTTCAGCTCAGTTGGTCCTGGGATCCAGACCATCCTGTTGCCAGTTGGTCAGCCACTGACTTGACAAGCCAACCTGCTTTCCATTACTGCAGCCTTGGACCCCTACTGCCATTTCCTTTCAGTCTGAGTCTTTGAACTTCCTTCTGCTTGAAAGCTTGTGGAGGCAATGAATCTCAGTGTGATTGACTAGAGCAGGAGTCAATATGACACATCCTTCTGAACATGAAACGAGGCTCAGAAATGGGAGTAAGCTGGGTAAATCTGAGCCCCATTTAAATCAGAGAGTTTTGCTAGTCCCCTTCAATGGGGCTGGAATTTCCCCCTCAGCATTTTGCTACATGACTACCAGTAGGCACACAGTCTCCTGTCCCAGTGTATTTTGAGAGTGGAGGGAAGATCTGCAACAGTCACTTACCCTCTTGAAGGCTGCATTGGTAGACTGAGCATCTTCTGTCAATAAAGCTGGTGGAACAGAGAGCTCGGCTGCAATGCCTGGCGAGAGAACAGTGCAGCGTGGCTCACGGCTACTGCGGTAGCTGATCTCACAACCTTCCTTGCTCCTATGGAAGTAGCTCTTTACCTCCCTGGAAGGAACAAGAAGCTGTATGAAGATGAGTGGAGCACAATAGCCGCTTGGGTCAGGGCTGTGTGGTAATGGGCACTGGCTGTCTCACATTGTGACTGAAGATTTCATTCTATACCGAACTTGCTGAGCAGAGGAATTTCACTGTCCGTGGGACCCAGCTCCATGTGTCCATAAGGCTTTGGCTTCCCCTTTAACCTCCTGCTAAATCAGGCCCCCTTCCGGCTAGTGTGGTGCTGGTAGCAATCAGCTTGAAGTACACAGAGTTCAAAATTAGGTTGCTCAGATCCCAGTGTTAAAAATTAAATTGCTTCTGGCCCTCGGATCATCTTGCCTGCCTGGGGAGCTGAAGGTAGGGCTTTCGTAGGAGCTGGCACTTACTGCGCCCTTCATCCCAGTCGCTCAGAGCATTCACCGAAGGTGGTAAGTAAGTAGTGCTGCTTTTGCTTCTCCTGCCCCCCAACCCAACTTTTTGCATGCTGGCATAGAGACAGAGGTGAAAGGATCACACAGCAAGGCCTTTCCTAGTCCCCTGCTCTAACCATTAGACCTGCTGCTGCCTCCTATTCGGATAAACTATCCTCAAAATACCTGGTGGCTTATTCTGTGCACTCCACTGGCTGAGGCTTCACAGCTGCCCCATCCGTTCCTTTGCCAGTGAGCAAAGATCAGTCCATTGTGCAGGGCTGTGCGCCCAGCAGGACTGGCCCAGTCTATGTCCTGCAGGTCACTGCGTGTGGGGGCAAAGGGCGCTTGCTGATCAGGGCAGGGACTGGATAGTTCTGCTTTCCAAGAACAGAGTTGGACAAATCCCTTCTCCCTGGCCTATTGCTCTCATCTCTGCCCAGTCTGACCACAGCTGCCTACCCCATGGAATTCAGCGATGGACTCAATTACAGTAAAAGGAAGCGTTCGCCCTTTGGCCAGGGAGATTGAAGGCGTGCTGAGGTAACCGTTGGCCACCATGATTGCTGCTGCCCTAGCATCTCCTATGGCACAAGGTTAATATGCATCAGTGTAACTTTTTCCTCAGACCTGGTCTGAACTCACTATGGCCCAGTTAAACTAACAGGGTTATAGCTGGTGTGACGGGGTCAGGCCGGACGGCTATGAAAAAGTACTAGAAGGCATGTATATTAGCCCCAGGCTCAAAAAAGCCCTATTCCCTGGGTAATTCAGCTGGGGCTGATTAGGCAATTAGGCCACCTGGGGCTGCTTAACTAATTAGACCACCTGGGGCAGTTTAGACAATTAGGACACCTGGGGCCAATTAAGGAGCCCTGCCCCAAACACTTAAAAGCCTGCAGGGGCAGGTAGGCAGTGTGGAGTTTGGAGTGAGGAGGTGTGGATTGAGAGTTAGGAGTTTACAGGTTACAGTTTTGGAGTTGAGAGTTTGGAGTTTGCAGTTTAAAAGCCTGCAGCTTGGTGCTGGCAGCCTGGAGCTAGGAGACTGCAGCCTGCAGAAGCTTGGGAGCTGCCACAGTTCCTGCCACAGCACTGGAGGCAGGCCACCAGCTGGGGTAGCAGGAAGTGGTGCACAGACTACCCCAAGGGAAGGTAGCAGTACTCAGGGGCAGAGCGGGCCCCATCCCCTCCCTACACCTTCCCCCAGCTGCCCCACCGGCCAGGCCGGAAGAGCGCAAGACCCACGAGGGCGGAGTACATCTGTTCCTCCCCCCCCACTCTGTTACACTGGCTTAGATCAGTTTAGCTAGTGTCAGTAAATGTACAGGTGCAAGTGAAGCTGAGAAGCAGCTCTGAATGGCTCTGAGAAAGTGCCTGCACAACAGTTGCACCAGTTAACTAAACAAACTGAATTCAAACCAGCACAGCTTGCGTGGGGCTAAGCCTTTAGTGATCGCTGTGTCCCAGCCTAGTAACTCCTTGGCATTGGAGAGCTGGCGAATTCAATCCAGGCACCAGTTAGGTAAACAGGAACCACTCGAGTCCATCCCCCAGGCCAGATCAGCTGCAAGGTTGCTGTGCCCAGAGGGGTTCAAATTGTGCCTGGCTGCCAGGGTGGAAGATGGGAGTAGGAAGCAGGGAAGTAGCTGCAAGTGCTCCCTGCCGGGGCTGGAGCAGGCCTAGCATTGTGGGCGGGATGACAGCCACATTCAGGCTGTCCAGAGTTCCAAGTCTGCCATGAGCTACCTTGTGTTCCATGCATGAATTGGATTAGAGCCTAAAGGTGACTGAATGAAGCAGGGGGCAATCCACGGGGCGGATCTGTGGAGGGAAGAGAAGAGGAGGAGAGGACAGAAAAGAACTGACTAGCCAGTTATGTTTTGAGGGAGCCCTTTTTGATTGGGACTCGCTGTCATGGCTGTGTCTGTCCAGCACTGTGCGCCTCACACCGGGACCCACTGCTGTTGGAGAGGAAAAGTCGGTCTGGGGCTTTGGAGTGCTCGGTTCAGCTCCTGGCCCTGAGACTTTGGGCAGGTCACTGAATCTCTGTCCCTCAGTGTCCCCATCTGTGAAAAGGGGATGACACTCCCTGTCCTGTCTGCTTAGACTATATCATAAACCCTTCAGAGCACGCACTGTCTATGCTGCACCTCATCTCACCTGGGGCCTGCAGACGCTCCTTTAATACAAATCATTGCTCCTGGTTTGGAGCACAGGGAGGGGTGGAATTCCTTAGGCTGACTCATAAATTGCTTTTGCTGAGTTTTTAATCCTGCAGGCAACTTCCTCTGTGCTGGGAGCCCTGCCCTTCCTCCTAGGGCTTGCGGGTCCCAGCAGTTCCCGATGACACATTCTCTTTCTAGTCACAGCCGATAGGCACCAGCACGCTTTGAAAGCAGCAGCCACTGCTGCACATCAGCAATTGTCTTCAACTACTCATTCTCCAGCCATCCTGCTGTGTTGGCAGGGGTGTGTGTGTGTTTCTATCTTCCTACCACTTCTGTTGCAGCACAGAAGCAGTATCCTCCCAGAAGGGTGGCTGTGTTAGTCTGTATACAGCAACAACAACAAGAGTCTTGTAGCATTTTAAAGACTAACAAATTTCTGCAGGCATGAGCTTTGGTGGGCTGCAACGCAGTTTGTCAGATGTAGCTGCAGCCCACGAAAGCTTACGCCTGCAGAAATTTGTCTTTAAAGTGTTCATTGTTTAAAGTGCTCATTGTTTTTTCAGTATCCTCCCAATTAATCCCGGCACAGGCTTGTTGCATTAAAGCAAGGCAGTACCTGCGACTCCTCCATTTCAATGTGCTAAGACTCCTGTCCTGTCCTGTCTGACCCCTTCTGCTCAGTGGCTGCGGTAACTTTTATGTGGTGGTCATCTTGGTGACGCAGGTTTCTTAGCTCATGGTGAATAGCCATGTAAGTCTCCATCAGGAGGCCGTTATTCATATGTTGGAAACTAAGCAGGGCTTGCATTACCCTTTTAATTTTATACATGGGGAAACTGAGGCACAAAGAAGGTCAGCTGATGAGTTGGTGGCAGAGGTAGGAATAGAACCCAGATCTCTTGATTTTGAGGTAAAAAAAATGCTCCTCTGTCCTGCACAATTTATTTTTTAATCTCTGAATAGAAATAAATCAAAACAGATTGGAAATCAGCGATGTTGAAGATTATAAAATGCATTTTCTGGTGTGTGCCCTTTAAAGTACTGCGGCAGGGCAGTAAAATACGGGGGGGTGGGGAGGAGGGGAATGGTGTCTATTGTATAGGAAGCATATTGTGCGAATTCCCCTTTGGCTGGGGGAATGCTAAGAGCCTAGCTGCTGTGGGTGTCACAAGCGTCAGCATCCCCAGTTTAGCTGATTGCTTCACAATGTGCCGTGAAAGGTGAGGCTGCTCCGGACAGGCTCTAATTCAAGGGCACAGCTCCCCGGTGGCATGGTGTGCCACTAACTGGGCTGGGAGATGAAGCTCTCTCATTTTGTGTTCAAGTCCAGCTAACTGCTCTCCTTCCTGCTCATGCTAAGCTCTGATTAAATTCCGGTAGCTGCAGTCACCTCTCCAGGTGCTCTACAGGTCCGAACGGCAGCGCTGCTCTCCTTTCACACCTAAAGGACAGTTCACCTGATTTGGAACTTCTCTTAGGAATATAGGGAGTGCCATACTGGGTCATACCCATGGCCCAGCTAGTCCAAGATCCTGTCTCAGTCACTGGCCGGCCCCAGACGCTACGGAGAAAGGTGCAGGTGAGAGAAAATCTGCCCGTCAGTGCTGTCTTTCTAATCCTTAACAGTTAGAGACCAGTTTAAGCTAATAAACAAGTTTAATATTCTTAAACCTCTTTATTTTACTGTAATTCAGGATGATTTATCCAGTATGCATGTCCAATCCCTCTTTTAATCTGCTAAACTCTGCCTCAGTAACATCTTGAGGGACTGAGTTCCACAATCTAATTAGGCCCTGCATGAGAGGTTCCACCCCCCCCACCCCCCAAACCATTTTGTATGTGTCCTCTGTGTACTGGTTTCCCTGTGTGCTGGGCTGTCCGAGTTGTGCACTTAGGTGCCATCTTTAACGGCTGAGTGGCTCATGCAGCAAAGTGCAACCTGTGACTTCGGGGCTGTGCCCCGCCTTTGACTCAGTGCATGATCACAGGCAGGTCACGGCACCTTTCATTTGCCTCTGGCGCCGGAAGGTCCCAGGGGCAGTGCAGCAGTGAGAAGGTGTGCAAAGGGTGCTTTGGTATTCTCTGGGAGAAGTTGCCATGGAAGCGATACTGTTACCCGTCTATGTGCTGTACTCTGTGCAAGCTGGTACGAGATAGGCCCTATCCTCGTGAGTGCTAATTATCGTGAACAGTCACAACTCGGGTTAGTCCCTTCCAGCCTCGTGCAAATATTCGAACCATCTCCACACGCTGAGTCTGCCTGACACAGGGTCGCTATTCAGCAGGCTCGTGCACCATGCAGCGTGGGCTGCGTGACATCTGTCTGCCGTGGCTGATAAACGTTCCTACCCACTGGAGCGTGCTCTGGATTGAGTGCTTGTGAAGGGCAAGGAGGTGGACGGCTGCAAACTTCCTCTCGGCAGTGACCTGAACACAAGCAAAGTGAGCCTTGCCATGGGGGAGGGCCGGGCTTTTGTTCCTGCTACCTTTGTAGCACAGGTTTGCCTCAGCAGCACCGCTCATGAGAGCACTGATGCAGCAATTGGGATCCGTTTCACAGCGCTGCTTAGTCATAAGAATGGCAGCAATGGCAGCTGGGCACCTCTGGGCTGAGCTGCGGTTTCTAGACTAGCAGGTGTCCAGGGAGCTAGGAAAGGCATCGTGGCCTTGTGCTAAGGAGTGAGCAAGCAGCAGCTCTGGGTGCCAGCTGCCAGGGGCACTGCAGCGGGGGGCTCTGTTCTGCTCCGCTAATTGGTCCCCGGGGCTCTTTTTTGCTCTGCTCATTGTCAAAAGCTTTTTTTCTGTTTTTGTTTTGCCTGCTCAGCAAAACAGGCTAGGGCCACCCTGGGTGTCCAAAGCTGTAAGGGGTCACACAGCAGCTTTCTGAACATGGCTCAGATTAGGCAGCAAAGAGGATCACTGGAGTTGCGCTAGGACTCTCGATGGGGCGTCTGCAGTGTGGATTGAACCTGGGACTTTCAAATCGTAAAGACACCACTAGGCTGCCAGCGGCTCATCCCCCTAGCCGCTGTAAGGGGGCAGAGTGCCACAATGCATGTGTGTGACACTGGCGGGCCAAACCTCCTTGCAGGGCTTGACACCGGATTCCACCCGCATGTGTGCAGGGCTGAAACAGGATGGATGCCAATGCAATTCCTCGTTCTAGAGCTTTGAGGAGGGACAAGCCGCAGCATGGGGCATCTGATCCTCAGGGAAGCCTGGGGGGCATTTTCCTTGGGTGGAGGGGTGGATTTCATTGATGTGCTGGGGCTAGCTATTTATAAGCATTTGGACTGTGCACTTTACTCATAGACTCATAGACTCATAGGTCAGAAGGGACCAATATGATCATCTAGTCTGACCTCCCGCACAAGGCAGGCCACAAAACCCTACCCATACACATTTATAACAACCCCGAACCCATGACCGAGTTGTTGAAATCCTCAAAAATGAGATTTGAAGACCTCAAGCTGCAGGGAATCCACCAGCAAGCGACCCATGCCCCATGCTGCAGAGGAAGGCGAAAAACCTCCGTGGCCCCTGCCAATCCGCCCCGGAGGAAAATTCCTTCCCGACCCCAAATATGGCGATCAGCTAAACCCTGAGCATGTGGGCAAGACTCACCAGCCAGCACCCAAAAAAGATTTCTCTGCAGTAACTCAGTTCCCATCCCATCCAGCATTCCCACAGACCATTGAGCAGATTTATCTGCCGATAATCCAAAATCTGTTCAAGAACTGGGGATGTAGGCTTTATTCAGAAACATTGAGTGACATTCTCTCTCTAGCAAGGAATTCCTCTCTGGCTGCCCTGGCTTGCAACTTGGACCCTGCATTTCCTTTAGGCTATTCACGGGTGGCGTCCTCACAATAGACTGCACCTAAACTTCTACTGTCTAATTGTTCCCCCCCCACACCCACCTTTTTTCCCCTTCCGTTTATTTTCTGGAGCTTGGTTCCAAAAATACACTCCAGTGACCAATTCCTGTTTATAGCATGCGTCCTCCTCCACTTTTCTGCTGTCATATGCTATAGATTTCCCCCATCTGTTCCAGTGCCCTGCAAATCCGCCAACCCCTCTTCAACATGCCAGCATTTCCTTATGGAGAAATCCTTTAGAATTTAACAGAGACAAAAATCCATAGACATCTATAAATGGAAATGACTGTAAAAAACAAACAACCCCCCCCCAATTTATAGCATTTGGGCATGAGTCCATTGAAGTCAATAAAAAGGCTTCCCGTTGGCTTTGGATCGCCTTCCCTATGAGAGCCTTCCACTGCCTGCTTTTGAACCATTCTGCAGAATTCTGAAGGACAGTGACATTTTCTGTTGGAGGTATAGCATGGCCTAGTGGATAGAGCACTGGACTGGCCTGGAGCCCTGAGTTCTAGTCCCAGCTTGACCTGGCCTGCTGAGTTGACTGGGGCAGGTCCCTTCACTGCTCTGTGCCTCAGTTTCTCCATCAGTAAAATGGGGATGACACTGACCTCCTTTGTAAAGTGCTTTCAGATCTACAAGTGCAAGATAAGAGGTGGCTATTCTCATAGACTCATAGGTCAGAAGGGACCAATATGATCATCTAGTCTGACCTCCCGCACAAGGCAGGCCACAAAACCCTACCCATACACATTTATAACAACCCCGAACCCATGACTGAGTTATTGAAATCCTCAAAAATGAGATCTGAAGACCTCAAGCTGCAGGGAATCCACCAGCAAGCGACCCATGCCCCATGCTGCAGAGGAAGGCGAAAAACCTCCGTGGCCCCTGCCAATCCGCCCCGGAGGAAAATTCCTTCCCGATCCCAAATATGGCGATCAGCTAAACCCTGAGCACGTGGGCAAGACTCACCAGCCAGCACCCAAAAAAGATTTCTCTGCAGTAACTCAGTTCCCATCCCATCCAGCATTCCCACAGACCATTGAGCAGACTTATCTGCCGATAATCCAAAATCAATTGCTCAAATTAAACTATCCCATCATAACATCCCCTCCATATACTTATCAAGCTTAGTCTTAAAGCCAGATAAGTCATTTGCCCCCACTACTTCCCTCGGAAGGCTATTCCAGAACTTCACTCCCCTAATGGTTAGAAACCTTCGTCTAATTTCTAGTCTAAATTTCCTAATATCCAATTTGTACCCATTCGTCCTCGTGCCTATATTAGTACTAAACTTAAACAATTCCTCTCCCTCCCTAACGTTAATCCCCCTGATATATTTATATAGAGCAAGCATATCCCCCCGGAGCCTTCTTTTGGCCAGGCTAAACAAGCCAAGCTCTTTGAGTCTCCTTTCATAAGGCAGATTTTCCATTCCTCGGATCATCCTAGTAGCCCGTCTCTGAACCTGTTCCAGTTTGAATTCATCCTTCTTAAACATGGGACACCAGAACTGCACACAATATTCCAGGTGGGGTCTCACCAGCGCCGTATATAACGGCACTAACACCTCCTTCTCCTTGCTGGAAATACCTCGCCTGATGCATCCTAAAACCGCATTTGCTTTTTTAACAGCCACATCACATTGGCGGCTCATAGTCATCCTGTTATCAACCAATACCCCAAGGTCCTTCTCCTCCTCCGTCGTTTCCAACTGATGCGTCCCCAACGTATATGTAAAATTCTTATTATTAATCCCTAAGTGCATGACCTTGCACTTTTCACTATTATATTTCATCCGATTACTATTGCTCCAGCGTACAAGGTGGTCCAGATCTTCCTGAATAGCATCCCGGTCCTTCTCCGTGTTAGCAATACCCCCCAGCTTCGTGTCATCCGCAAATTTTATTAACACATTCTCGCTCTTTGTGCCAAGATCAGTTATAAAAAGGTTAAACAAGGTCGGTCCAAGAACCGATCCTTGAGGGACTCCGCTAGTAACCTCCTTCCAGCCTGACAGTTCACCCTTCAGCACGACCCGCTGTAGTCTCCCCTTTAACCAGTTCCTTATCCACCTTACAACTTTCACATTCATCCCCATCTTTTCCAATTTAACTAACAGTTCCCCATGCGGAACCGTGTCAAACGCCTTACTGAAGTCTAGGTAAATTAGATCTACCGCATTGCCCTTGTCTAAGTAATCCGTCACCTTCTCAAAGAAGGAGATCAGGTTGGTTTGGCACGATCTACCTTTAGTAAATCCATGTTGCAATTTGTCCCAATTACCATTGACCTCCATGTCCTTAACTACTTTCTCCCTTAAAATTTTTTCCAAGACCTTACACACGACAGACATCAAGCTAACAGGCCTATAATTACCCGGATCACTTTTATTCCCTTTCTTAAAAATAGGAACTACGTTAGCAATTCTCCAGTCGTACGGCACAACCCCCGAGTTTACCGATTGCTTAAAAATTCTCGTTAACGGGCTCACAATTTCACGCGCCAGCTCCTTTAATATCCTCGGGTGGAGATTGTCCGGTCCCTCCGATTTTGTCCCATCAAGCTGTTCAAGTTTGGCCTCTACCTCAGATACGGTAATATCCACCACCACATCCAGATTCCCGTTCGTCATCCCTCCATCATCCCTAAACTCCTCACTAGTCTTATTAAAGACCGAGGCAAAGTACTTATTTAGATATTGGGCCATGCCTAGGTTATCCTTAACCTCCGTTCCATCCTCAGCGTATAGTGGCCCCACTTCTTCTTTCTTTGTTTTCTTCTTATTTATGTGACTGTAGAACCTTTTACTATTGTTTTTGATTCCCTTCGCAAGGTCCAGTTCTACGCGGCTTTTAGCCTTCCTCACTTTATCCCTACACGTTCTGACCTCACTAAGGTAGCTTCCCTTACTAATCCCGCCTTTCTTCCACTCCCTGTAAACTTTCTGCTTTTTCCTAATCCCCTCTCTGAGTTGCTTGCTCATCCAGCTTGGCCTACTACTCCCGCCCATGGTTTTTTTCCCCTTTCTTGGGATGCAGGCTTCCGACAATTTCCGCAGCCGCGACTTAAAGTAATTCCAGGCCTCCTCCACATTTAAATCCCCAAGTTCCTCCGTCCAATCCACTTCCCTAACTAATTTCCTTAACTCTTTGAAATTAGCCCTTGAGAAGTCGAAAACCCTAATCCCAGATCTACGTTTGTTTATCCTTCCATCTAATTTGAATTGAATCAGCTCATGATCACTCGAACCAAGATTGTCCCCTACCACCATTTCTTCTACGAGGTCCTCACTACTCACCAAAACCAAATCTAAGATGGCATCCCCTCTCGTAGGTACTTCAACTACTTGATGAAGAAATCCATCTGCTATCATATCCAGAAACATCTGACCCCTATTATTCTTGCAAGCACTCGTCCTCCAGTCTATATCCGGGAAGTTGAAATCTCCCATAATCACACATTTCCCCTTAGTGTTTATTTCGTTAAAAACATTAAAGAGGTCTCTATCCATATCCAAGTCAGCCCCCGGCGGTCTGTAGCACACCCCAAGCACTATCTCAGGGGAAGCTCTAGTAGCTTTTTTACCCAGTGTGATTTTTACCCAGACAGACTCCGTCTTATCCATTCCATCACTTCTCATTTCATTACAATTCACCTCATCATTGACGTACAAAGCTACTCCTCCACCTCTACCTTTCTTCCTGTCTTTTCTAAACAGCACATAGTCTTCAATACCCGTACTCCAGTCATGAGTACTATTCCACCAGGTTTCTGTTATCCCTATAATATCCGGTTTCACTTCCTGCACCAGTAGCTCCAGTTCCTCCATCTTGTTCCCTAGGCTCCTCGCATTAGTGTACAGACATTTTAATTTTTGACGTTTGGCGTCAATGACATTCTTTCCCCCGTCACGCACAGACCTTCTACCACCATCATCACCCGTCTGGCTAGTTGCAACTCCACTTTTCCCCTTTTGGTCAATTCTTCGGTCCACTAGGATATCCCCTCTCACTTTGCTTGCTTCCCTCTCCAGGTTAAGTTCCGGCGTGGAGATCTCCTGAACATCTCCCAACCATCTCCCCCAAATTCCTAGTTTAAAGCTCTCCTAATGAGGTCGGCAAACCTCCATCCTAGAAGTCCAGTTCCCTCCCTGCTTAGATGAAGTCCATCCCGAGCGAACAGTCGTCTGTCCGTAAACGCTTCCCAATGACCGTACATCCCAAAGCCCTCCTTATAGCACCACTGCCTGAGCCATCTGTTAATCATCATAATCTTGTCGCTCCTTTGCTGCCCCGCTCTAGGAACTGGCAAAATTCCACTAAAGATCACCTGAGCCTCGATTTCCTTGAGCGTCTTCCCCAGTCTGACATAGTCCTCCTTGATACAGTCCAGGGAGCGACTAGCCGTATCATTCGTTCCCACATGAAGGACAATCAACGGATTCTTTCCCGCTCCCGCTAGGATCCTTTTCAGCCTCAGGTCCACATCCCGTACCTTAGCCCCCGGCAGACAGCACACCCTTCTGTTCTCCCGATCAGCTCTAGTTACAGGCCTGTCTATTCTTCTCAGTAAAGAGTCTCCAATCACGTAGACTTGCCTTTTCCCGGCGACAGTGTGACTCTCCGATCTATCCCCGGCACTAGCTGGCCGCAAGCCCTCTCGATTCGTCTTTGCCCTCGCAATCCTCCTAGGGCTCATACTGGTTGTCGCCTCCATTGACTCCTCCCCTCCTCCCGCAGGACTAGCCGCTCGCCTCTTTTTCCTTGCCCTCTCTCCTACAGCGAGCACCAGCTGTGCTCCATCTTCATTATCCAATGCACCAAACCTGTTCCTGAGTTCTATTTCTCCCTCGCTGGCCCGTCTTTTCCTCTGCCTGGTTCTCCTAGTCACATGCTTCCACCGTCCAGGTTCCTCACCCAGCAGCTCCTCAGAATTCTTTGGTCCTACTTCCATCTGCTCGTCTGAGCTTATCCCCTGTGGCTCATCATGTCTGTCTTCCATTATCTGCTCAAACTTCCTTCTAAACTCAATCATGGTTTCCACCTGCATCTGCAGTCCTCTTACCTTTTCTTCCAGCAGTTCTATCAGGCGGCACTTCATGCAGACAAAACTCCTTTCAGGTGCCCCCTCCATGTACATGCCACAGCTCCCACATCCGGTCATCCTCAGTGTGTCTCTCACTGCTGTCTCTGTCTCACTCATGGCCTTCCAACTCTGTGCCTGGTGGTTCAGGCCTCACACTGCCCTGTGGGACACCAACAAGGCCTGGGCTGCTGGCAGGCCTCTGCCCCTTCCCTCCTCTGGAATCTCCCCCTGGGAACTCCCACTGAAACTCCCCTGTTAGCAGCCCTGTTTGCTGGCTCCTGTGCTGCTGCCTGAGTGCCTGGCTCCTTATATAGGACCCCTAATCAGCTAAGCTCCGCCCCCAACTCAGGGCCCAGCCCCGCTCTCAGCACACGGCCCCTACCAGGAAAAACCTGCTCCTCCAACAGAACTCCCACTGAAACTCCCGTTAGCAGTCCTGTTTGCTGGCTCCTGTGCTGCTGCAGCTGTCTGTGCTGCTGCCTGATTGGCTGGCTCCTTATATAGGACCCCTAATCAGGTAAGCTCCGCCCCCAACTCAGAGCCCAGCCCCGCTCTCAGCACACAGCCCCTAACAACCTGCACACACCCACAAACCCCACAATACAATCCACAACTACAAAAAAACAAAAAAAACTCTGAGTTCTGCTCCATCTGTTCTCGCCAAGGGACTTCCATGTATTGTGAAGCCAACCTGCCCTAAATGTTGGGACCCTCGTGTGACAGTCAAGCAATTTTGCAGCAGCTTCCAATAATTTTTTGAACAGGTTCTTGTTAAATTAAATTAAAAGATGAATGCCAGCAGCTCTTCTCATTTAATTTGATAAGTGCAATTAATCTGCCCTTGAGTCCATTGTGCATTTTAAGATGTGGAGCTACACTGAGGAGCTAACCTTGTTACTGGTCATAGCTTCATCACTACTGACTCCTCATGGAGATGGGCAAAGCTGCTGCAGAAAGCAGGGGATGTCTCTGCTGCTTGAAAGCCAGTTCAGCTGTACTGCATTCCAGATGTGGCCAGGGAAAGGCAGGAGGTGCTGGCCATTGGCTGAAGGACGCTAGACCTCTTAACATCGAGGAAGGTGTGGGAGACAGGTTGGAACATAATAAACAATAAAATATTTTTTCAAAGGTGATGCTGGAACTTGCTTCACTAAATTCGAGGCAATGGCCCATTGACAGGAACGGAGCCATTCCCATCCTTTCAGCACACTTATTTCAGGCCCCCTGCAGCCCTGCCACGTCACTGTGTCAAACCGCTCTGTGTTCAGGGTATTTCCTTTGCAACCATCAGGGCTCGAAAGTTATTTTGAAATGAAGTTTCAGTTCTGGAGCGCAGCTCTGTAGGGAAGGGTGGATTTCATGGCAAGTCCCAGGGCTATGAAATTGTGGAATTCACAGGCCCTGGTTATAAGCTGTAGAACCTACCCCCTTCCTCAGCTCCTGCTCGGACTGTGCCCGATCTCTAGATGCTATAAAGCAGGGCAGCGCCATTGACTGACTCCAGTGGAGCGATACCAACTCACACTCCACTTCGAGGTCTGGCCTGGTCTATCTCCATCCAAGTTTTCATACCAAACTTATCTTCATGATATCAGTGCTCCATCCAGCTCCCTCTACTATGTCACCCTATAGCCCTCCCACTGTTTATCCCCTCCCTCTTCCTGCTCTTGAGGGGAATCACATTGTCAGAACATGAATGGTTTTTGCCTTTGTACTTCCTTCCTTGTATGCAGAACTGATACACGTTAGGCTGGGGTCCAGCTGCTCACACCAGTGGCGAGAGGAGGGAAGTGGCACGTGGCATGATGGAGGCGTTCCTCAGGCAGGCTCCAGTTCAGTGATGTTCTTGCTGCCTGGATTTCTCAAGGTGGCAGACAGAACATGTGTGATCATATTAGCCTTACTCAGATACAGTAGATGAACGTAAAGTTCTCGGGTCCCGGTTAGAGATGGGCTACACGCAGGAGCTAACCTTGTTACTGAGCATAGCTGCATCAGTACAAACTTCCCATGGAGATTGGCAAAGCTAATACAAAAAGCAGTGTGTCTTTCCTGCTTGAAACCCAGCTCAGCTGTACCGCTGCCATTCATGGCTTCCCCTCGCTGCGCTAGGGGTTTGCATTGGGGCAGCTGCATCCATGTCTGGAGTCGAGGATGATCCCCCATGCAGACAGTGTCCCCGTTGGACCCCAAGAGCAGTGAGTTGGCTGGAGCCTGCTTTGGTGTTGATCATTCTGTGGACATCTCCCCCCCACACACACACACCTCTCTCTACACTCCTATCACACAGGCCCCCAAATAACCACCAGAGGTTCTCCAGCTTCTCCTCGCTTCCTGCCGGTGAATAGTTCCTCTTTTGGCTGCTGTTCCCAGCCCTGCAGCTTCGGGACAACCCAGACCTAATGTCTAACAGATGACTGGGGCGGGGGCCTCCTTGGTGTGGAACAGTCTTGCTCTGTGCTGCTTGGGGAGCGTCTGTGCATTAAACAGCCCCCGCTGGTTATTCCTGAGAAGGGCATTTTAATGAAGGGGTCACATTTACAACCCTCTCTATTCCTAAAGGAGGCTCTTAGCTTTCAGAGTCCTGCCCGGACCCTAAGAGCAGGCTCTACGAAAGCACTTGCTATGCAGGAGCAAAGCCACCTGCATTCCCTGTGATCTCTGGGTGATAAGTAACAGGTAAGGGGGGAGAAAATAATTAAATATTTGGAGTTTTATATTTTGAAATGATCCACGAATCACATTTTTTGCAGACAAGTACCTAGCTTACTCCTCTTGACCCATGAATCTTTCAGTAAAGGATCAGTAAAAGGTCATGGTTTAGCTCTATTCTATGTGATTAATTTGCGTGGTTCCCAGAGCCCAGCTGGGAAGATTAAATTTCCCTTCCCTGGGCTTTCTGGCAACTTGCTGCAAAAATGACTTTCAGTGCCATGTGGCTGAGTTAGTACTGCTCGCACGCTGGTGAGAGGGAGAGCTGCAGTTCTTTAAAGACTCAACAAAAGAGATCCGCTAAATATGCTTTTTGATTCTTCTCTGCCACGGGTTTGCTGTGCACTCGGCAGCAAATGGTCCCCGAGGAGCGGGGCATGGGAAATGTTCAGGCATTTAAAGTGCATGTTCAAAGCTTTGCGGGTGGTGTACTCATATGCTGTCCTGTCAGCTGCTCCATGGCTGCTTTCCTCCTAAGGCATAAAGATCACCTGCTCCAAGTCACCATCGTCACCACCGGCGGAGCGGTAGAGATGATTCTCAGCTCCCAGGTAGTGCTTCTCATCGATGGCTCTTGCTGTCTCTCCAAGGACAATGTAAGGGCCACTAACCCCATTATGCTTGACAGGAAACAGGTCACAAAGACTTGCCCAGGGTCACCTGATTGCTCAGCATCAGGAATTGAGCCCCCAGCCCTGATTCCCAGACTAGTAATCTTCCTTTGAGACCCCACTGTCTCTCTGGCTCCTCCTGTGAGGGCTGCATGGAGGAGGGAGCCCACCAGAAAGGCTAGGTGTGGTATGGAGGGGTGGCGCTTTAAAATGGTTCTAGTTGATTGTGTTACAGGATTTCTCTCTGCTTATTTCAGGTCTGTCCAATTGCATTAGCCTTAGGGGACAGCCATCTCTTCTGTGCGCCTTCATAATCTTGTTCCAATTTAGCTTCAGTGCCACACAAACAGAATCCCACAAACAAACTATCCACCCTGAAATCGCAGCCAGTGCTCAGCTGTGATGAGTTTCAGTTCATCTTAGCCCACCAGCCATTCTCCCGGAAAGGGATGATGAGAGACAGAGCCCTCCTGAAACCAAATCTGGGGGTGGGGGAATAAGTCCAGGACTTCCAGCTCATAGGCAGTGCAGGACTGAGAAGCCTGGCCTAGTCAGGTAGTTTAAAATGAACTGACTAGCTGTAGCAAAGGGCACAAGTGAATATACAGTGGGGAAATAACCCATAAATACCCTGGTACCAGGGTATGAGCAACTTCTGCGAATGTAGTAAATCCTCTGTTCTCATCCCCATCTAAATTGACTGCAGATATGACAAGGGGGCTCACTGGGTTCCAAATAAGATAGAAAGCTGTGAAGTTTAGTATTTAATTCTTCCACTCTGTGCAGTATCTAACCTACGTGCAATCGGACTGGATTACATCCCGTCTTCGCAGGTGCTGGCAAATTGGATGTGAAGAACCTATTGTCCAGGGCGCTGATCCTGCCACCCTTGTGCATCCAAATCCAGGCGAGTTGTCAGCAGGCGAGGTGAAAGGGACCAACCCCTAGAGTAAAGTTTTCCAGAAGCATTCATGTTCCATTTTCAAAAGTGACTTAGGATCAGCTTTGCAAAGGTCTTTAGGCACTTAAAGATGCCGCTGGGCACTTTTGTAGGTGCCACTGAGTCCCTGAGTCCCTTTGTAAATCCGACCCTCATGGCTAGTCTACACTACAAAGGCTTTGCGTGTACTGCAAGGCCCCTACAGGAACTGCAGCCAGTTCTTTGGCTGGTATAACCGCATCTGCAAGGAGGGGTTTGCTAGCACAGCTCTGTCAGTTAGTGGCGTGTGAGGGGGGTGTTCCACACAACGGAGCTATGTCAGTTACCTGTGTTTGTAGTGTACAACTCACCTTAGGCTCCTAAGTCACTTAGATGCTTCTGAAAATGTTACCCTCAGTACCAGACACACTCAGGAGAATGTTAAATCACTGTCCCTTGGCCCATTTCAGTGTCCTGCCCTGGAGAACAGCTGCCTAACTCACAGCTGCCCACAGGTGGTACAAGAGAAATGGTGAGGCACTGCTATGTTAGAAACCCCATAACACCTCTCTGTGCGTGCCATCACTACAGCCCTTTCCTTAGTGCATCTTACTGTGTCTGAAACCAGAGCTCACTCCTTCATCCTCTGTACTTCCCTGTAAAACGTTTCTCTCCACATCACACTTCTTACACCAGGGTTAGGTCCAAGCCATCACCCTGCAGTTGAGAAATCAGGTGGCTTCATAAGCGCTCCATGGCTGCTAACTGAGACCAGAGCCCTGGTGTGCTGGAGCTGGACGCTGTACAGAACGTAGGGTATGTTTACCTTTGAGCTGCAGATGCAATCCCCAGCTGATGGAGATGTGCCCACAGCAGCTCTTATTGAGCTAGCATGCTGCTGCCCCTTGTATATGCTGAGGGTCAGGCTGGGTCGTACCTGGAGAGGTTAGCTCCTCGTACTGCTGTGGTGTTAGCGCGATCACAGCTAGTCGTGTGTCTCCTCGAGCTGGGGGAACACAGTCCTCGCTCAACGTGTAGACATACCCAGAGGGAGACAGACCCCTGCACAGTTAATATAGACCAGCAAGAGAAAAGTGGAGAGAAAGTGAAAACCTGAGCCAGGTAAGAATTGCCACACTGGATCAGATCTGGTCTGTGCTTACTGGTCTGTAATTCCAAGATCACCCCTTGAGCCCTTTTTAAACTGACATCCAGCATTTGCTACCCTCCAACTCTTGGTTCAAGGAGCATCCTTCTACTAGCAACTCAGACCCTTCGTAGTTGAGATCTTGCAGAAGTCTTGCCTGGCCCACCAGACAATGCTCGTTAATATATCCGTCTGTTCCAGCACTGTGTTCTCTGACCCTCCTCGGAGAGCAACTCACATTTATTGCCAGTAAGAGTAAGTCTGAGTTAGGAATCTCCCCAGCTTTCTCGGGGGTGAAGACTGCTGCAAACAATCATAGCTTCTCGGCAATGTCTTCATCTTCCTTAACTGCTCCCTTTAAGCCCTAGTGATCTGGCAAACCATTGATTCTTTTGCAGGTTTCCTCCCTCTGATATACTTAAAATACCTCTTGTTTGTGTTTACACCTTTTAGCTACGTGATCTTGGAATTCCATTTTAGCCCATTTCATGTCCCCAATTGCCTGCTGTAATCTGTGCTCCTCTTTGCTGGCTTCACTGGGTTAGATTCCAAATTTTGGAGGATCTGTATTTGGCTCAAATAGCCTCTCAAACTTTGCCATTTAGCCATGGTGGTTTATTCCTTGCCTCTCTGGTTCCACAGTACATCTGCCTTCTGAGAATCTATTGGCTTTTCTTGATGCCATCCATGCCCACCTACTGGTTGAAATGGGAATCAAGAGACCTGGCACCTAGCCCCAGCTCTGCCACTGGCCTGCTGGGTGACCTTGGGTAAGTCAATTTGCCTCTGTGCCTCGGTTTCCCCGTCTATAAAATGGGGGTAATGACCAACCTCCTTTGTAAAGTGCTTGCAATTGGCTGATGACATTGCTATGTAACAGTGAGGGGGGGATTATTGACTCCAGGGCTTGTTTGACTAGCTGCTTCATTTGGCTGAAATCTCCTACACTTGCCCCTTGGATGTTGAGCTGGGGTATCCATCTCCATCCAGATTAGCTGCATGGGTTTCTCCACTTAGTTTTTGTCTCTCTAGATCCTCTGGAATCCTTTAGGTACAGTGCTGCTCTTTGATCGGTCTGTCTTGTATTGTTATAGCCAGACATTAGTCTTGCACTGATTTTTGTCAATCCACCACGTTTTTGTCATGCCTGTCATAGTAAAGCCCTTGGCCGGGGACAGACAATCTAAGTCATCTGTTTTTGCTTTTAAGCTTCTCTCATTTGTATATAAACATTTATAGTATTATTTTTGGCCAGGAACCTGCAGGAGAGGGACTCTCTCTCTAACTCCATCATCTGACACCCTCTCCAGTCTTTGTTTTGCGTCCTACCATTTAGTATTACCAACATTAACAAGTTTCTGACTTGTGTGCTCCTTGGCACCTGTCACACTTCCCCAGCCCCTCATTTAAACACTCACCCAAAATCTTACTCATTTTATGTGCCTGTGGTTTGTGTCTGTTTTGATTAAGGTGCAGCCTAAGCCCTGAGGATAAGTTCCCCTTCTCCACATGGTATCCCAGCGCCTAATAAAAGTAACTGAATCTTCACAGAAATCAAAGCCCCTATTCAGCAAGCTACCTAAGCACATGTTTAGCACTGGGATTTAACACACCCTTAAGTATCTGGCTGAAATGGGGCCTAAGTGACTTGCCCAAGGTCATACAAGAAGACTCTGGCAGTCTTTTGAGTCCTAGTCATGGACCTTAGCCCAAAGGCCCTCCTTTCTCTCCTCTTGTAATCTCACTTGACCCTATTTCATGGTATGGGAACCACAGTTTGAAGAAAGGGGAGAGCTGATAATTCTTGTTCTTAATACGAAGTGGGAGAAAAGTTTTTATTCATTTAGTTAAATAGGATTTTCTTTAAGAACTACCTAGGCTCCTGTTTTGGCTTGAAGCTGAGGGTGCTGGTTTCACTGAAAGGCTGTCATTTCTTTTTATAGTCCCCATAATTAAATCATTTCATAAGGCAGAGCCTGAAGCTAATGAGCGCTCTAACAAATTGCATCTACACCACTTCTGCATACACTTACAGCGGGATCTGTCATGAGTTCTAATGAAACAGTTGTTGCACACTGCAGAATATTAGCTGCTAATTCTAATGAGGCTCTGAAAATAATATGTACAATTCAGCTTTTTTTAATGCTGAATTTTCTTAAACAGGGGCCTCTTCTTTCAATGCATCTTAACAATTCATTGTTTCCACTACAGTCTGATTTTTTTTTAAAGGCCCATGCCTTTCTACAGTTCTCCCAGGGCATTTTCAGTCTTTGTTTCGGAGCTTGCTGCCAATTCTACACAGGCTTAACTCTACACGCAGCCCCAGCCTCACTATCGGTTGACTCTTCCAGTTGCATTAAGTTAAGCAAGTGTTTACAACTCTGGGCCTATGGTCTGTAAGCAGGTGTGGACAGGGCCCCCAGTCAAACACTGCACAGTTGGGTGCTTGAAGTCTGGTTCCCCAGTCTCTAGTTAGGCCGCTAAATAAATGGCTTGATTTTCAAAAGTACTGAACAGCCAACAGTTCCCCTCGAAGGTATGAGGGCCCTGCTGGATACTCAACACTGCTGCAACTCAGGCCCTTCCTATTGAGGTACCTAAATGGAGCTTGACCCTGCCACCCCTCACAGCCCTGCTTCTGGCTTTGCACACATTGTCTGCAGTGGCTTATGACCATGTGTAACAACCTCAGGGCGCGCTGTTAAGAACCAGGGCCCAAACCGGCTGTGTGTTCTGTACATAGATTTCACCCACCAAGGATCAAGTGTGAACTCCTCAAGTACTACGCCAGCCTTACCAGAGAGTCACAGTCCCGTGGGGTAGAATGGTCTGTCTTGCTCTCTAGACAAGCTTGCCTTGGAGGTAGATGGTTCCTTACATTAAAACTCACAACAATAGTTAGGTTACTCCAGCCACGTACCTCATGTCAATTGAACCTTGGATCTCACCAAAGACGTTGCTTGTAGCCAATCCGATATTGAATTCATTGAAGGAGTAACTAAGAAAAGAAAAGTTATTGACAAGGTTAAAGCAGGTAAACATACACACACAGATGAGTTAGTCTGAGGTTCCAACAGATGATAGTAACTGCTATATATGTAGCCTGTATATATCCTTAGGGATAACCTAAAGTCCTAAACTAAGAAGATGAGAGTTGGAAGGGATTTTGAACTCTAAATATAGCCTCACCAATGCCGAATAGAGGGGAATAATCACTTCCCGCGATCTGCTGGCAATGTGTCTACTAATGCAGCCCAATATGCCATTAGCCTTCTTGACAACCAGGGCACACGGCTGACTCATATCCAGCTTCTTGTCCACTGTGACCCCCAGGTCCTTTTTCTGCAGAACTGCTGCCTAGCCCTTCGGTCCCCAGTCTGTAGCTGTGCATGGGATTCTTCCATTCGAAGTGCTGGACTCTGCATTTGTCCTTGTTGAACCTCATCCTTTGGCCCAATCCTCTAATTTGTCTAGGTCTCTCTGTATCCTGTCCCTGCCCTCCAGGGTACCTACCACTCCCCGTAGCTTACTGACATCTGCAAACTTGCTGAGGGTGCAATCTACCCCATCCTCCAGATCATTAATGAAGATAGTGAACAAAACCGAGCCCTGGGACACTGCTCGTGCTTTAGAAATATTGCCCTCTTCAAATTCCAAGCAGCACCATGATGCAGTTCTTTCTCATCCTTTCCTGCAGAGTTCACACTGAGGGAACAAGTGTGGTACCTGTCTCCTCCTCATGAGTGTGGGGTAATCAACACAGTATTTTGCCTTTGATGTTTCTCAAAGGCGCATTTGGTTTCAATGGGCTGCCTTGGAGGCCGGCTCAGCACTTTCATTGATTCTTCTTTCCTGTGTGAGTTACACACTTACTGGGATAGGCCCCCCTGGGCTGTGACCCACTGTGTCAGAGGCATCTGATGAAGTGGGTTACAGCCCAGGAAAGCTTATGCCTGCAGAAATAAAATGTGTTAGTCTTTAAAGTGCTGCAGGACCCCCGTTATTTTTGCTGTATACAGACTAACAGGGCTACCCCTCGGGGCCTTTTCACAATTACTGAGGTTTATGATGCAAATGTCCCTGTCTCTCCAGGGTGGGTCACAGAGATTATCAGCGAGATTAATACATGCACCGTCCTGCCAGCATTTCATCAAGTCTAAGGACTAGTCTACTTTAAACTCATAAGTGGCTAGCTGCCTGGGTCCAGCTGTGCCCCTGTGCGGGTGCTGTGTAGCTGAGTTACCTGCGGGGAGAGAGCTCCCCTGCCGCCAGAAAGCCACCGAAAGGGGGCAGGGGCGTCTCCTCTGACAAAGCAGCTTGTGCCGCAAACCTAACCTCACTGGGGTCTGTTCACAGCGGAGCGACAGACGAGCTGCCCATCAGCGCCGGCCAGATCAGGCCTAGCCCCTCGCCTGCTTTAGCGAGGCGGCCGGGGCCGGGCGGGAGCTGCCGCTGGGGGTCGCGGCGCAGGCTGGGTCTGCGGGCAGGGCCGGCACCCGCGGCTGCTGGGCCCGAGCCCCGCTGGCTCCACCCGGCTCGGCGAGGGGCGCCGATGCCCGCCCGGGCCGGGCCCGTCCCAGCCCCTCCCGCACCTGCCGCGCGGGGACCGTGCTCGCTCGCCGCGCCCCCCGGCGGGCT
>ML675694.1:1400317-1435578 GCA_007922155.1 Mesoclemmys tuberculata
CTCTGGCGCCCCGGAGAGGCTCCCCCGTCCCGGGACCGCCGGGAGGGCACTGGCGCCCCGCGGACGGGCCCTGCCCGCGGCTCCCGGCGCCGCCCGGCTGCGGGAGGCGCAAGGCCGCGGTCCCAGGGCGTGGCCGCCCCTCCCGCTGCGGGGCGGCCGGACACCTGCGGCCAGCGCCGGCTGCCCGCCACTAGCCCTGCGCGGGCCGCTCGCCGGCCGGCCGAGCCTGCGGGACGTGTCCATGGTGCTGCCCTAGGCGCCCGCAGCCTCCCCGGCCCGGCAGGGCGCGGGAGCTGTCCCCGGCGCGGGCCTGCAGCACGTGGGACCTGGCGGGTGGCTGCTCTGGGAGCCCCGGGGTGGGCGGACTGCCCCGCTCCGCCATTCCGGGCGACGGCTCCACGGCAGCACACATCCACGGACTGCCCCATGGCGCGTCCCGCCCGACCTGCCTTCCCAGCAAGCAGCTCTCAGTAGGAGCCCTGTCCCGCTAACCCGGGCTCTGTGCGGCTGTGACTGCGACTCTAGGTGCCAAGAGGCAGATGTTTGGAGTCACAGAGGCAGCTATTAGCAGGGAAGAGCTCGCCTAGCTCCCATCTGGCCCACCCCTCCCAGGGACCAGTTGGAATGGCTTCCTGAAGTATTTTGGCCTGTGCTTTGTCCAGTCTAGTTCCAAATGCCTGGAGCAATGGGCTCTCCGTCACTTCTTCTGTGGCTAAAGGGGAGAGTAAGTAGGCAATGGCAGAGAGAGCAACAGAGGTTGGTAGAATAAGGAAGGTCCTTTGCCTTCTCCATATAGACTGCCCAGAGTATTTCCTACAGCACCAAAGGTGTGTATGTTGCTTAACTGGAAAAAGCCCCAAGCTCCTTGCCTGGCAGAGTTTTCAATATAACATATGAAGAAGAATAAAAAGAAAGAAGGGTGGTTTTCTAAAGCACCCAACAGAGTTAGGTACTCAATCCACATTGAAAATCAATGGCAATTATGTGCCTAACACACTTAGGCATTTTAAAAAATCCCACCCAATATGTCTCCAGATGCATAAACTGTTAGTAAATGTTCTTCTGGCTGAGTACCAGAACAATAAGCCAGCTGCCTTCTTTAGATCACCTTTCTTTTCATGTATTTAAAGTCACTCTTCTGCGTGTAATTCATACCATACAGCCAAGTTCTTTCTCAGTTACACTTCTTATTTGTCCTGATGACCTTGTAATCAGTCCCTCAGTGGTGTCATCCTAATCAGTTCTTTGTTCCATGCTACCTCAGCCTCAGAGACTAAAAGAGAACTGCAATTCTTGTAGAGTTGATGGAAAATGCTGTCATTTCAGATTACTGATTTAATCCGGAGTTCACTCTGTGTGTGGTTCCAAACCGTAAGAAAAGGTCGTAGTTTTGGGCATGAATGAACAAATTGTAAATTCTCATGCTAACAAGAATGTGCTGAATGATTGCCATTTCCAATTCCTGTACCAAATGGTGTGTACACACACACACAGGCATTCACCTACACACAGTCACTACACACACAGATGCTTGCACACATGCTATAAAGACACATGCATTACTGTTCCTATCATCAACCCTTCGCTAAGTGGATCTGAAATTCACTTTACAATTCACTTTGCTTTAGAAAATCACATTCTAAGGGATCAGTACATTCTGGAGAGCATGTAATGTCATTTGCCCCTCCACACACACCCCACAGTCCTGAACACCTTTTAAGCAGACAGTGAGGGTCATATTCAGCAATTAGAGTGCACAGAACAAGCAACCTTACACCTTGATCCAATTTTCAAATACTTTAGTTGTGTTCAAGGCCCATTCTGGATGAGCAAATCTAGATCAGTGAAACCATAAAACACAACCTTGCTGACTGCATTCATTCAGATTTGTTGCTAAAATGGTTCTGAAAACAGAATTAGCAGAGCGACAAACCTTACAGAGTTCCAGGGTCAAAATCCCACTGGACAAATTGATCTACAGAATAACACTGACTAGTTTATTGATCTATGGGATTATATTGGCTGCACCATGTCTGATCTTGCAGAAGAAAGAAGGTAAACTACTCTGCAGCCTAAGTACCATTTGGTGAATAGATTTGAAACAGAGAGGTCAAAAACACATAGGAGCCAACCTTTACTCATGTATCAAAAAGTCACCACGTTCCTCACCTGGATGAGCTTTCCGAACATGATGTCAGGTGTTCCATGGAGGGCCATCATCCTTTTGGTGCACAACTTCCATAGTAACTATTGCCTGGCTCCATCACAACTTTCAGAGAAGTCTAGGAGCCATAGGGGTTGTAGAGGCCCATCAACAGATTTCCAGAATAACAAGTCACACAAGAAATGACTGGCTACTTGTGTAAGCGCCCATCCCAGTTGGCATGATTTTGTTGGGCTGAGGGACCACTGGGATAAGTCTAGTATAATTGGCCCCACATTCATCACTAACTTCAGGCCTGTTTGGAAACCCTTTCTCCCTTCTCCCCTGCCCATTCAGACAAAGTCGTCCTTCTGAAATACTCAACCAATTGACTGACCGACCATCTCGCTAGTTGACTGGCCAGACGTATGGAATAACTCACTTCAGGGAGCAGTTACGCTGCCCTTCCTCACACCGAGCAGCACCTGCTGCCATGAATGGCTGTCTATACTCCAAGAGGAAGGCGCTCCGCAATGGGGGGTGTTGCAGTTTCAGCCCCTTAGATATTAGACAGCAGATTTAATCTGTTTTGCAAACTGCAGTTTCTGAAAGGCAGCCGCTTCTGGGATGGAAGGCAGCAATGGTGCCAATGCAGGGACATTTTCTGGGGCAAACCACTTGTCTTTTAAGCTGTGTCTTGGGCTCATTAACACCCAAGTGGAACAAAACTAAGCTTCTGGTTTTAACGCCTGAAAGAGCCCTATCTGATGAGTGGTCTGGAGCTCTGGTTCTCTCTCGGAAGGATGAAGGACTTTCAGACACAACCATGATGCCGAGGGGCATGGTCTTGCTAGTCTTCTGCTCAGATCATTATAGAGCAGGACAGAAGACAATCTGATATGAAGGAATCCATCGACTCGAATGGGATGGATAAGTATAAATATCAGAAGAAGAAACCTGGACTTTGGGCTTGTTCTGCATATCCCCAGGAGCATCGTGTAGCGAACAACAGGGCCCGGCTCCTCCCTCGAGTCTGACTCACCTGGCCAGTGAGTCAGCTTGAGCAACACAGAGACTGGTAATTATCTCTCTCCTGCAGAACTGTGTGTGCATGTGTGTGTGAGCGAGAGAGTGTGTTGTAGGCAATTGCTTTTCAAAATATTTTCTGTATTCATAATAAATGTGGCATACTGCCTTATCCCCTGAATAAGATCCTGCTGTTTATTTTACAAGTGTAACAGAGTGAGGTCCCAGAGGACTGGAGAAGGGCAGACACAGAGCATGTCTTTAAAAAGGGGAACAAAGAGAATGCTGGGAATTCTAGACCAGTTAGCCTCACTTCGATACCTGGAAAAATACTGGAGTGGATTATTAAACAATCAGTTTGTAGCACCTAGAGGATAATAAGGTTATAAGGAATAGCCAGCATGGATTTGTCAAGAACACATCCTCCCAAACCAAACAAATTCTGTAGGGATTCCCATAGGGGAAAGCATCTGATATGCTAGATCTGGATTTTAGTAAGGCTTTTGACATAGTCCCACATGACAGGTTCATAAGCAAACAAGGGAAATGTGACTAGATGAAATAACTATAAAGAGCGCACAACTGGTTGAAAGACCAAAGAGTCATTATCAATGGTTCAAATTGGGAGGGTGTATCTAGTGCAGTTCCACAGGAGTCAGTCCTGGGTCTGGTATGAGTCAATATTTTCATTAATGACTTGACTAATGAGCAGAGAGTGCATGTGCAACGTGTGGATGGCACAAGCTGGGAGTGGTTGCATGCACTTTGAGGACAGGATTGGAATGCAAAGTGATCTGGCCAAATTAGAGACTTGGTTTGAAAACCAAGATGAAATTCAGTACGGATACATGCGAACTACATCACTTAGGAAGGAAAAAATAAAATTCACAGCTACAAAATGGGGAATAACTGACTCGGGTGTGGTACTGCTGAGAAGGACCTGAGGGTTACAGCAGATCACAAATTGGCTATGAGTCAACAGTGGGATGCAGTTATGGAAAAGGCCATTATTCTGGGATACATGAACAGGAGTGTCGTATGTAAGACACGGGAGGTGACTGTCCTGCTCTACTCAGCACTCGTGAGACCCCAGCTGGAGTGCGGTGTTCCGCTCTGGGCACTGCACTTTTAGAAAGATGTGGATAAATAGGAGAAAGTGCAGAGGAGAGCAACAAAAGTGATAAAGAGTTTGGTAAACCTGCCCTGTGAAGAAAAGTTAAAAAATGGGGCATGTTTGGTCTTGAAAAAACTGAGTGGGGGGCCTGATAAGTCTTCAAATCTATTAAGGGCTGTTATACAGAGGAGGGTGATCAATCATTTTCCATGTACACTGAAGGTAAAGCAAGCAGTAACGGGCTTAATATGCAAGAAGGGAACTTTAGGTTAGAGCATAGGACACCCGGAGGAAAACGTTTTAACTGCCAGGTAGTTAAGCTCTGGAACAGGCTTCCATGGGAGGTTGTGTTTCCCCATCATTGGGGGGCGCTTTAGGAAAAAGGTTGGACAAACTCCTATCAGGGAAGGTCTAGGTTAACTTGGTCCTGCCTCAGCGCAGGGGGTGAGATGAGATGCCCTCTGGAGGTCCCTCCCAGCCTGACATTTCTGTGATTCTCCGCTACCTGCTTGATTTTTAGTACATCAAGTCCTACATCCTGACTGATTGTTCAACAATGTCATTGTTCATTTGGCCATGGCTAGATGTGACTGCTGTCGTAAGAGGGAGTTCACGTCCCCATAGATGCAGAGTTGTTTCTGGCTCTCCAACTGCTGGTTCAGGAAGACAGCAGCCCTTTGGTCTGCTCATGGATGACTCTCTGTAGCACCAAAGGCACAGACCTTGAGAGTCTTTTAGAGAATGGGACCCAGGGAGAGAAAGCAAACTCTATGCTAAAGGGTGTGCTTTGCAGGATGCCTGGGTTCTGGCACATTTGCCCCCTTTCCTGGGCACACTGCAGGATTCGGTCGTAAGTTTTGAATCATAAAGAATGTTTTAAAACAACCCTGTGAAGTAAACATGTGAGTAGAAGTGAAAACACAACTACACAACACACACACCCCAGAACAGATTTTCAAAAGCACAAAGGGCAGCTGTGAATCCAATTCCCTTTTGTGCTTTTGAAAATCTTCTCCAGAGAACACGCCTGTGGACACAAACAACCCACCTCTACACAGGCAAACTTATACACAAACTCTCCCCCCTCCACACACACACCTATTTGCTGCAAATGTGCCTATGTCTTAGTTCCACTCTTCGCAACATAAATAATTCTTGATTTCTACAGAATCCTGCAGGCTTCTCATCCTTGGGTCCCAGAAAGAGTCTTAGCGATGACAGGAGTTTAGCATCCTGTATTTTACAGTGTGTGCTTGCAAACTTTAACAAGGCAATATATCAGTACAGAAGCTGAAGTCATACATCACTGTGTCACATATTGAATTCTAAATGCTTTCAAGTCATTTCAGTCATCAGACTTCAGAGGGGTGGTTTCTTTGGTTCCAAATCTGCTACTTTATCCAAACAGAAAAATGGGAATACATTCAAACAAAGCTGTCTGAGAATGAACATAAGAGCTAGCAATTCTATGAACATTTATAAAACAATTATAAAGATATGCTTTGCAGCTTGTGTAGCTGGTCCCGTCCTAGCTCGAGTCTAGTTAGCTGGCTAGAAATACGAGTAAGGATGTGAGCAGAGTTGCACAAGCTGGCCTGATCCCCGGTTCTGTATTCTCTCGTGCCACCCACGCTCAAGCCTGCATTATGGTATCCTCACTTCTATTTCTAGCAAGCTAGCTAGAGGACACAAGATACTAACCACACCCGGCAGCCATGTACACTTACCCTAACCCCATGCTTTCAGTGGCTTGTCATCTTCTGAGACCACCTGCCTTTGGGGCAGATATTTCTTCTGCTTGTTCTCAGGCCATCCAGAGCCCGAGTTCACCCGGAAGGTACTGGAGACCTTCCAGGTCAAGATTGAGCAACATTGATGGAATCATGAGCTTCGTCCAAAGCCCGCTGCAGTCAAGGGGAGTCTTTCTGTTGATGTCAGCTGACTTTGGATCAGGCCCAGTGTACCTGCCCAGGTGCTGCACCTGCACCGAGCTTGCTCACAGGAGGCCAGCCTCCAAGGGCGAATTTCACCAGCACAGAAATCACTCAAGTGGAAAAGATCATAAGAAACTCCTCGACCGACCCAGAGTCTCAACTGAACTTACGCCTCAGCCAAGCTACCCTGGCTCAGCAGCTGCTTTGAACTCTCCCAAACCAGTGCTGGGAAGAAGGGGGCTCCCCCTCTGGCTTAGAGCTTTTAGGGTTGTGTTGTTTTAAAATAGCTCATTGGTGTGAGAAGCTGTCATGGCCTGCTAGAAAAGCCTCACCGCTGGGCACCTGCCACCAAGTGGGAATCGGGGGGGGAGCAGACTGAGGGGCTGGTCAGCAGGGGTGAGTGAAGGGAAGCCGCCACCTTAATAGACACAAAGGCCTTATTTATTACCATGTCCTGCTAGGAAAAAAATGCTGCAATGAAATGGTCCATCTGAGGCTATCATTCTGTCTTCCAGGCACTCTGACATTAGCAAACCATTCAAGCGCCATTCTCCAAATTAGCCCCCGCAGCAGAACTATGGGGTTATTATGGACATGCAAGGAAAAACAACTCTCTGCTTTATATATGGAGCAGAAGAGGATATTTTCCTGCTTCCCACCTGGGCTGGAGCATATTGCATGGCAGGAATTATCCATCTACTTGCCACAAAGCTCTGATTCACGGCTGGCCAGTTCCCCGAGGAGCTGGTTTATTTTTATTATTATTCCTTTAAGCACAAGTTGAGTCCTTGTCAGCTGATCCTTTGCAAAAAATGGTTCTTTGAGTGATTGCTCACATCCATTTCAACAGAGGTGAGTGCACGCCACTGTGCACGGGTTCCTGGAACTTTTTTCCCCTTAGCAGACCCCGTTGGGTCAGCTCAGGTGCCCCTGGGGTGCCGCGCTCATGCCGTGGTATATGAGGCACCACCAACCCTACGGCCCCTCAGTCCCTTCTTTCTGCCCATGAAGGTTGCTGGAACGACTCTTGCTTCTCGCAAGTACCTTCCCCGATAGACTTTGTTGTGCATAGTTAGTTACATGTTTAGCAGTGTTAAGTATTTGTTAGATCGTTAAGTTTTAATAGGAGCCCTCAGGGTCTCAGGGTGGCCGGGCCATGCCCGAGTCACCTGGCTTTAAGTCTTGCACCGCTGGTGGCAAGGCTTTACCTGTCAGTGACCCTCATGATCACTGCATCAAATGCCTGGGAGAGCAGCAACGGAGGGAAAAGTGCCAAATTTGTAAAGCTTTCTAGCCCCGGACTCAGAAAGAGCGGGACATTTGGCTGAAAGCCATCCTGATGGAAGCGGCGCTCCGACCGGCCTCCGAGTTGCCTCGTTGCACTTCAGCACCGAGCGTCTCCTCGGTGCAGAGCACACCACCAGCACCAGGGTCAACTCGGTGTGAAGAAACATCTCCGGTGCCAAAGAAGAAGAGTCGGCAGCATACGGAGCGTGCACGCTCCCCTGCACCGTAGATACCAGCAGGGTCAAGTGCAGAGGTGCGCCAGCCATGGCCTGTTGAGCTTGCTCTGGTGCCTGCATCTCCGGCAGTGGGAGTGGGGGAGCGTCCCTGCAGGTGCTGTCAACACCAGAGGCTTGTCAGGTGGCACAAACCCTGATGGCCTTGCCCCCGCCTGCCCCCCCTTGGCCGAGGGAGAAGGGGCTGGTGTCCCGGGGCAAACCTGCGCTGGATCCCCCTGGAGGCTGGCTGACACCCCCAATGGGAAAAGTCTCCTGCCAGACGGTCACCAAGGGCAGAGCAGGGAAGCGCCACTCTCAGCTCCAAGTCTTCCTCATCGAGCGGATCCTCCCTGCGGCACTGCGGACAGTCCCCGGCAGCGGAGACAACTCACTTACAGCGGCGCCACTCTCCCTCCCAGTCTCCGGCACCGAGCCGTTCGTCAAGGCTGCACCGGATCCGATCAATGGCACAGAGCCTGGCACTGGGGGGCTCGCCTGCAGCGCGTCACAGATCCCGGTCTTTGGAGTCGGGTTCGGCACCGCGAGGCTCCAGACGGTGCCATTCCTGGTCTCCCAAGGGCAAGCAGCACCACAAGTCATCGGTGCTAAGATGACAGACGTCGGCCTCAAGCTCTTCAGAGCGCACCGCCCCGCGTCGACACCGGCGTTCTTCGACCTCCTTGGAGTCATCAAGGGGTCGGTCCCCGGCACAGAGTGGCAAGGGCCAGAGACAGGCCTGAGACCACTGCTGCAGGGGCTCAAGGTCCCTGAAAGGCAGGGAGGCTCAAGAGTCCGGCCGACGCCACCAGGGGGTGCATCAACTGGTGCCGATGCCAGCACCGGGGTGGCCCCAGGGTCCCTGTCAATGGCCCTATTAGGGACCATGGGGGGCTCATATGGGACAGGGTACAATTTCGGTCCCATCCTCAGGAGCACAGTCAGTGCCCCCCCCGCGCCAGGCAAAGAACGTAAGGGCCATTCCTCAGATGAAGAATCAGACCCGGGGGAGGGACCCTCTATGGGGCCACATCAACGAAGGGGCGAGCACCCACAATTCTTGTCCTCCTCCCCTGATGAAGCAGCTTCTAGGGACCATAGGGCACCGTTGAGAGACTTCAAGGTGCACCAGGAGTTGCTAAAAAGGGTGGCCTCCAACTTGAATCTGGAGGACAGGGAACTCTCAGAGGAGGATGACCCCTTTTTGGTGTTTTTGGGGCACAGGGCCCATCAAGAGGGGCACTGTCCATGCATGACAGGGTCCTTACGGCCCTGTGGCAAACCCCTGCCTCGGTCACCCCACATCCAAGGGTGCCAAAAAGAAATATTATGTACCAGTGGAAGGGTTCGAGTTCCTCTTCACTCACCTGGCCCTGGGAACCCTAGTGGTGGAGGCGGCCAATCAAAGGGACAAGCAGGTGTACCAAAGTGCCACTCCTAAGAACAAAGAGATGGACTTGTTCGGAGGAAAGGTTTATTCTACTGGGGCCTTGCAATTGCGCATTGCAAACCACCAAGCCCTATTGGGCCGGTATAATTTCAACCTCTGGGACTCCATCAGGTGAGGTGCTGAGGCGTTGCTCCAGAAGCAGGCAGTGGACTTTGCCACGGTCCTAGAGGAGGGGATCATGGTGGCGGGGGCGGCACTACAAACCGCCAGTGACACCACAGACACCGTGAGCAGGGCCATGGCCTCTGCCATCGCCGTGAGGTAGTGTTCGTGGCTACAGTCCTCAGGACTTTCACAGGAAGTGCAGCAGTCAATACAGCACCTCCCCTTTGATGTGTTGGCCCTGTTTTCTGGCAAAACTCCAAACAACCCCCTCCTCCGTCCCTCTTCAGGGACCCCTCTCACGAGCAGCTCCTCTTACAGGAGCTCAACACTGTCCTCAACCTGGAGGCAGTGGAAACGGTTCCCCAGCACAAAATAGGGAGAGGATTTTATTCCAGATGCTTCCTCATCCCCAAAGCAAAGGGGAGCCTGAGGCCCATATTAGACTAAACAAACTCGTCAAGCAGCTCAGGTTCCACATAGTCTCCCTAGCCTCCACTATTCCTGCTCTGGATCCAGGGGACTGGTTTGCTGCCCTCGACTTGAAGGACACACACTTCCATGTGTCGATCCTTCCCAGCCACAGGGGCTTTCTCCGTTTCGTGGTAGCTGGGTCTCACAACCAATTTACGGCCCTGCCCTTTGGCCTGTTGGCCACCCCTAGAGTGTTCACCAAGTGCATGGCGGTAATGGCAGCCCACCTAAGGCGCAGGGGGTCCGGTTTTTCCCTTACCTGAATGACTGGCTAATCAGGGGCAGGTCCAGGGCCCACGTGCAGGACAGTGTGTCCCTCACCTGTGCCACATGCAACAGGCTGGGGCTGCTCATAAACGAGCAGAAGTCGACTCTAACCCCAGTGCAGCACATAGAGTTCATAGGGCCACCCTGGACACTTCCTCCCGCAACCTCGGTTCGAGGCTATGGCTGCAATTATCGCCCCGCTGCACCGATGCCCCACGACAACAGCCAGGCACTGCCTACAGCTGTTAGGGCACATGGCAGCCTGCACATATGTGGTGAGGCTGGCTCACCTCAAACTCAGGCCGCTCCAGGCATGGTTGGCTGAGGTGTAAGTGCCAAACAGGCACCCCTTGAACAGGGTGGTCATGGTCCCCCCGTTGGTCCTTGGCTCCCTGAATTGGTGGAGGGCCCCCAGGGCAGTGTTGAAGGGCATCCCCTTCAGGGATCTGGCCCCATTGGTCACCCTGATTTCCAACGCCTCAGAGGTGGGGTGGGGAGCCCACATCAGTGCCAACCTGGGCACGCAGGGGCTCTGGATGGAGGAAGCGAGGAGCCTCCATATCAATGTGAGAGAACTCAGGGCTGTCAGACTGGCGTGCAAGGTGTTCCTCGGGTTCCTGATGAGCAGGGTGGTGCAGGTGCTGACGGACAATACCAGAGCCATATTCTATATCAACAGGCGGGTGGGGGGGACACTCCTCGGCCCTCTGCCAGGAGGCCATTCGACTGTGGATCTTTGCAATGAGGCACGACTTTCATTTGTCTGCCTCTCACCTCCCGGGGGCCAGGAACGACGAGGCAGACCACCTCAGCAGGTCGTTTCTATCCCACCACGACTGGTCGTTGCACCCGGAGATAGTGACTTTCATCTTTCTCAAGTGGGGTGTTCCCCAACTGGACTTGTTTGAGTCATCCTGGAACAAGAAGTGCCCGATATTTTGCTTGCTCTGGGGTTGGGAGCCAGGCTCGGTATCTGACGCATTGCTCATTGAGTGAAAGCGAACCCTCATGTATGCGTTCCCTCCATTCCGCTCCTGCCCAAGGTCCTCTTGAAAATCAAGAGGGACGGGGCGGACATGATATTGCCCTGGCCTGGCCGAGACAGCAGTGGTACAGTATGCTGCTTGACCTGTTGCTCGCCGCTCCAGTGGAGCTCCCAAGATGACACAACCTGCTTTCCCAGGACCATGGTCGCCTGCTGCACCTGGACCTGGACTCCTTGCGCCTGATGGCCTGGAGACACTGTGGCTGATGGGGGGAGAAAAGATCCTGTTTGGCGCAGGTCCAACAAATCCCTGCTGGGCAGCAGAAAACCATCAACACAAGTTGTGTACCGGGCCACGTGGAGGTGTTTACCTGTTGGGCAGAGTCCCAGGGGATTCCTCCAATCCTCTTCCCTATTCAGAAGATCCTGGAGCACCTGCTGCAGCTGAAACTCCAGGGGCTAGTGCTAGCCTCCCTGAAGGTCCACCTGGCAGCTATCTCGGCTTTCCATCAGCCACTAGAGGGGAGATCCCTGTTCTCCCACCCCCATGTCAGTCAGGTTCCTTAAGGGGGTGGAGAGGCTTTATCCGCAGGTCTGTGACTCAGTGTCTCCCTGGGATCTTAACCTGGTCCTCTCCAGACTCTCCAGACCCTTTGAGCCCATGGCTTCATGCCCTCTGCTCATTCTCTCCTGGAAGGTGGCTTCCTGGTGGCCATTACTCAGCTAGAAGGGTTTCCAAGATTAGAGCCTTGACCTCGGGGCCCCCCTACACTGCATTCTTTAAAGACAAGGTGCAGCTGAGACCCCACCCAGCCTTCCTGTCCAAGGTGGTCTTGCATTTTCATTATAACCAAGATATCTTCCGCCCCGTGTTTTTTCCCAAACCACACGGTTCAGAGGAGGCACGGAGGTGGCACTCGCTGAACATGAGATGAGCCCTGGCCTACTACACGAACAGGATACGACCCTTCCGGAAAACAACGCAGCTCTTCGTCACCATGGCAGACTGGATAAAAGGCTCCCCTGTTCCCACCCAGCGCATCTCCAAGTGGATCACCTCCTGCATCAAGTGCTGCTACGAACTGGCAGGCGTACCACTCCCAGGGGTTGTCACAGCACACTCGACCAGGGCCCAGGCCTCGTCGGCAGCCTTCCTGGAGAAAGTGCCCCTGCAGGACATCTGAACAGCTGCCACCTGGTCGTCGGTGCACACCTTCACGTCCCACTATGCCACCGTCCAGCAGGTGAGGGAGGATGCAGGATTCGGCAGAGCTGTGCTGAGGGCAAATCACCGGTAACTCCTACCCACCTTCAAGGTATTGCTTTTTAATCACCTATACTGGAATGGATATGAGCAATCACTCGAAGGAGAAAACATGGTTACTTACCAGTAACTGTTGTTCTTCAAGATGTGTTGCTCATGTCCATTCCACACCCACCCTCTGTCCCTGCTGTCAGAGTGGCAGAAAGAAAGGACTGAGAGGCCGTAGGGTTGGCTGTGCCTTACGTATATACCGCAGCATGAGCATGGTATTCCAGGGAGCACCTTAGCCGACGGGGTCTGTTAGGGGAAAAAAGTTCCGGGAACCTGTGCACGGTGGCATGCACTCACCTATATTAGAATGGATATGAGCAACACATCTCGAAGAACAACAGTTCTCCTTCGAGTGGTTGCTCATATGCATTCCACTTAGGTGTGTGCGCGCCCTCGTGCACGGCCAATCGGAGAACTTTTACTAGCAGTCCCTGCAGGGGCCGGTCTAGCGACCCTGTAGTGCCGCCACCATGCAGCGCCACAACCGTTGCTGCCGGCCCCTCCCCTCTTCAGTTCCTTCTTTCCGCCTGTGACGGTCGGTCGAGAACTAACCCTGCTCTTCTCAGGTTTTTTCTTTCGCCTTAAAAGTGAGTATTTAGTTAGTAGTTCGCACTGAACTAAGTTAGCTTTACAGTTAGTGAGGTTTTGTAGAATAGTTAGGGAGCCTTAGGGCTCGGGACGCCCACGGTCATGCCCGGCGCGTCCGGCTTCAAGCCATGCGCTAGCTGCGGGAAGGCCTTCCCGGCTAGCGACCCCCACGACTGTTGTTTACGGTGTCTAGGGGAACAGCATCGGAGAGACCAATGTAAAATATGTAAGTCCTTTAAGCCTCGGACTCAAAAGGACCGAGAAGTGAGGCTTAAGGCTTTCTTGATGGAGACCGCGCTCAGTCCGGTGTCCGAGCCCACGCGGTCCACCACGGCACCGAGCGTGTCCTCGGTGCGGAGCGCACCACCGGCACCGGGGATCACTGAGCCAAAGAAAAAGAAGAAGCGCCGCCCGCTTGTGGAAAGCTCCCCCGCACCGCAGGAGCGGCCGGGGTCGATCTCAGAGGTGCGCCCCCTGGACCGGCACCGACCAAGGAGGTTTCTCCGACTCCCGTGAGCGGAGGACCCACCTTACAGGCCCCTTCAACTCCGGAGGCTTTCGAGGCAGCACGCGTCTTGATGACCCTGCCCACGCCTCCGGCACCCCCTCGCGCGAGGGGCTCAGGGCCTGTTTTCCAGGGCAAACCCGTGTTGGGTGTCCCTGAAGGGTGGGCGGCATCGGCACCGGACGTCCAGCCGCCCGCCATCACCATCGCTCGACGCCGGAGGACCGAGCCCGGAGGCTCCTCTCCACCTTTGTCGGAGGAGGAATCGCGGCACCGCTCCCGGCACCGCTCCAGCTCCAGATCCAGCTCCAGCCCGGCACCGAGTTGGCGCGCTCGGCACCGTTCCCCGGCACCGAGGAAGAGACTGCGGAAGGCTTCCCCGCCCCGGCGCAGCTCATCATCGTCTTCGGGATTGCCCCACAGACGAGTCAGACGACGTCACTCCTCCGACTCATCGTGCAGCGAACCACGGAGCGTCTCCTCCCGGCACCGTCGCTGCCTTCCCTGCACACCTGGCTCGGGATCCCGGACCCGCCGCCAGGAGCAAGAACCCTCGCTGGCACTGCAACCTCCGGTGCTGCAGACCCCGGTGCCGCAGGCACCTCTCCCCGCGGTGCCGACACCGTCTGCGGCGGCGCCAGCGTTGCCCTCGGCACCGGCGCTGCCTCTGAGTTGGACCCAAGGACCCTGGCAGTGGCCAATGTGGGCCCAATGGGTGGCTCAGATGGGGCAGGGAACTATGTCGGCCCCTGCCTCGGTCACCCAATCCCAACGGGCACCCTCAGTGCAGGAAGGTGACCACTCCTTTTCCTCCGAGGAGGAGGACCCTGGGGAAGGCCCCTCCACAGGACCCCGCCACCCGTCTTACTCGTCGTCCCCAGACGAGGCGGCTATAAGGGACCAAGGGCCCCACTCATCGACTTTAAGGCCCACCAAGAACTCCTGAAATGGGTGGCCTCGAACCTAGACTTACAAGTCAAGGTTCTAGAGGAAGAGGTGGACCCCCTCTTCGGACGTGTGGGGACCCAAGGCCCTTCCAGGGTGGCCCTCCCCATTCATGACAGGGTCCTGCGCCTAGCCAAGGCAGTATGGCAGACCCCTGCCTCGGTCACCCCCACGTCTAAGGGCGCCGAGAAGAAGTATTATGTGCCAGCCGAGGGGCACGAATACTTATATGCGCACCCTGCCGCGGGCACCTTGGTGGTAGAGGCCGCCAACCAGAAAGACAGGCAGGGTGCCCAGAGCGCCTCCCCTAAAAACAGAGAGGGCAGGAGACTAGACCTTTTCGGCAGGAAGGTCTACTCCACAGGGGCGCTCCAGCTCAGGGTAGCCAACCATCAGGCTCTTCTGGGCAGATATAACCTGAACTTGTGGGACTCCTTGAAAAGGTTCTCGGAGTCCCTGCCTCCAGACCAGGCCGCCGACTTTGCCATGGTCCTGGAGGAAGGTGTGACAGTAGCTAGTGCAGCCTTGCAAACTGCGCCTGACGCTGCGGACACGGCCAGCAGGGCGATGGCCTCCGCTGTCGCTATGCGGCGGGCAGCGTGGCTGCAATCTACTGACCTGTCCCAGGAGGTGCAGCACTCCATTCAAGACCTGCCGTTTAATGGAGCCGCCCTCTTCTCGGAGAGGACAGATGAGAAGCTGCACGCTCTGAAGGACTCAAGGACGAGGCTGCGCTCCTTGGGCCTTTACACACCCCAAGCGGCAAGACTGCAAACCCGCCAACAGCCACAACAACCGCCACAGCGGCACCAGCAGCAGACTAGGCTGCCGCCTCGGCCCTTCCCCCCTCCCAGGGGTCGGGACAGGAACAGGGGCGCAGGACAGCGCGACCAACCGGCGACCTCCTCGTCTTCCTTCAAGGGCCCCTCCCGGGGCCCCAAGGGCAAAAGACAGTTCTGACATTGCGTCCGAGGGTGGCATCTCTTTACATTCCCTGGGCCACCCCCCGCCTTTCCGGGACAGGCTAAGACCGTACATCGGCCTGTGGCGGGAGATAACGTCGGACCAATGGGTCCTCAGCACCATCCGCTGGGGCTATGCCCTTCAGCTGCTGGCTACCCCTTCCCACTCCTCCCCCCCCGTCCCTCTTCAGGGACCCATCTCACGAGCACTTACTCCGCCAGGAGGTTCCCACCCTCCTTCTCAAGGGAGCCATAGAAGTGGTTCCACCACTTGAGGTGGGGAGGGGATTCTACTCAAGGTATTTCCTCGTCCCCAAGGCAAAAAGAGGCCTCAGGCCTATACTGGACCTGTTCAAATTCAACAGATTCATAAAAAAGCTCACGTTCCGCATGGTGTCCCTAGCGTCCATCATCCCAGTACTGAACCAAGGGGACTGGTTCGCCGCCCTCGACCTGAAGGATGCGTACTTTCACGTCTCATTCCTTCCCGCCCACAAGAAATTCCTAAGGTTTACGGTAGCTGGTGGCCACTACCAATTTACGGTCCTTCCCTTTGGCCTGGCCTCGTCCCCCAGGGTGTTCACGAAGTGTATGGCAGTGGTGGCGGCCTCCCTGAGGCGCAGGGGGGTCCAAATCTTCCCATACCTGGACAACTGGCTGATAAGGGGCAAGACCAAATCACAGGTGCGCGAGGCTGTCTCCCTCGTTCAGACCACCTGCCATACCCTGGGGCTGCTCATAAACGAGCAGAAGTCAACATTATATCCAGTACAGAACATAGAGTTCATAGGGGCCCACCTGGACTCGGTGCGGGCCAAAGCCTCCCTCCCACGCTCGAGGTTCGAGGCCATGACGGCGATAATATCGCAACTCCAGAGGTGTCCCACGACAACAGCCAGGCAGTGCCTACGGCTGTTAGGCCACATGGCCTCGTGCACTTATGTAGTGGGGCTGGCCCACCTCAGACTCAGGCCCCTCCAGAGCTGGTTGAACAAGGTGTACATGCCCAGCAGGCATGCCCTGAACAGGGTGGTAACAGTCCCTCCTGCGGTGTTGGGGTCACTGAACTGGTGGCTGGACCCCAGGACCGTGTTGAAGGGAATTCCCTTCAGGGCGCCCACCCCCTCGATCACTCTGATCACGGATGCCTCAGACCTGGGGTGGGGGGCCCATATCACTGGTGGTCTGACCACACAGGGCCTCTGGTCCCGGAGGGAGACTGCCCTCCATATCAATGTAAAGGAACTGAGGGCAGTCAGACTGGCTTGCGAAGTGTTTCGCCACGCTTTATTCGGGAGAATGGTACAGGTGTTGACAGACAATACTACTGCGATGTACTACATCAACAAGCAAGGGGGAGCGCACTCCTCGGTACTGTGCCAGGAGGCGCTTCGACTTTGGGACCTGGTGGTGAGACACAACTTCTGTTTAACCGCCTCTCACCTCCCGGGGGCCAGGAACGACGAGGCGGACCGCCTCAGCAGGTCGTTTCTCCCCCAACACGACTGGTATGTGTATGGGTAGGTTTTGTGGCCTGCCTTGTGCAGGAGGTCAGACTAGATGATCATATTGGTCCCTTCTGACCTATGAGTCTATGAGTCTATGGTCTCTTCACCTGGAGGTGGTCGCCATGATCTTCCGCGAGTGGGGTGTTCCCCACCTAGACCTGTTCGCGTCAGCCTGGAATGCAAAATGCCCGAGATTTTGCTTGCTCAGGGGTCGCGAGCCGGGCTCTCTCTCCGACGCGTTCCTGATCGAATGGACGGGGAACCTCCTGTACGCGTTTTCCCCCCTCCCGCTCCTGCCCAGGGTCCTCTTGAAAATCAAGAGGGACAGAACGGACGTCATCCTGATCGCCCCAGCGTGGCCGAGACAATACTGGTTTTGCCTGCTTCAGGACCTGTCAGTCGCTCCCCCGATCGAGCTCCCGAAGAAACCGGACCTCCTCTCCCAGGACAACGGTCGCCTGCTGCACCCCAACCTGGACTCCCTACACCTGACGGCCTGGAGGCTCTCTGGTTAACGGAGGAGGAGAGAACCTGCTCAGAGCAGGTCCAACGCGTGCTCCTGGGAAGCAGGAGGCCCTTCACCCAGAGCGCATACAAGGCCAAGTGGAGGAGGTTCACCTGCTGGACGGAGTCGCGGGGCATAACCCCCGGTACGTCTTCCATGCAGGCGGTCCTAGACTACCTGATGCAGCTCAAGCAGCAGGGGTTGGCGTTGGCTTCCCTAAGGGTCCACTTGGCAGCCATCTCGGCTTTCCACCAGCCGGTGGAGGGGAGGTCCCTATTCTCTCACCCCATGTCGGTGAGGTTTCTCAGGGGATTCGAGAGGCTGTACCCGCAGGTCCGTGACCCGGTGCCTCCCTGGGACCTGAACCTAGTCCTTGACAGACTGACGGGGCCCCCCTTTGAGCCCTTGGCCACCTGCCCCCTGCTGATCCTGTCCTGGAAGGTGGCCTTCCTTGTGGCCATCACTTCCGCCAGGAGGGTCTCTCAGCTGAGAGCCCTGATCTCGGAACGCCCCTATACGGTGTTCTTCCGGGATAAGGTACAGCTTAAGCCTCACCCAGCTTTTCTACCTAAGATAGTCTCTAGGTTCCATTGTAACCAAGATATTTTCCTCCCTGTGTTTTTTCCAAAACCGCACGGGTCCGAGGACGAGAGGAGGCTACACACCCTCGACGTGAGGAGGGCGCTGGCGTTCTACCTCGATAGGACGAAACCGCTCCGCAAGACCACCCAGCTCTTCGTCGCGGTGGCAGAGAGGATGAGAGGCTCCCCAGTGTCATCACAGGGCATCGCCAAGTGGATCACCGCCTGTATCCGGCTGTGCTACGAGAGCGCGGGTGTCCAGCTCCCCGGACCAGTGACAGCGCACTCGACAAGGGCCCAGGCCGCGTCGGTGGCCTTCCTGGAGAGGGTTCCCCTGGAAGACATCTGCAAGGCTGCCACTTGGTCTTCTGTGCACACCTTTGCCGCGCATTACGCTATCGTCCAGCAGTCCAGGGACGATGCTCGCGTGGGCAGGGCAGTGCTGAGGGCAGCCCGACGTTGACTCCTACCCGCCTCCAGGTAAGGCTCGTTATTCACCTAAGTGGAATGCATCTGAGCAACCACTCGAAGGAGAAAACATAGTTACTTACCAGTAACTGTTGTTCTTCGAGATGTGTTGCTCATATCCATTCCACACCCACCCTCCGTCCCCACTGTCGGAGTCGGCAGAAAGAAGGGACTGAAGAGGGGAGGGGCCGGCAGCGACGGTTGTGCCACCGCATGGCGGCGACACTATGGGGTCGCTGGACCGGCCCCTGCAGGGACTGCTAGTAAAAGTTCTCCGATTGGCTGTGCACGAGGGCGCGCACACACCTAAGTGGAATGGACATGAGCAACACATCTCGAAGAACAACAGTTACTGGTAAGTAACTATGTTTTACTGGTAAGTAACCCTGTTTTTCCCCACAAATAGAAGTGTCATGGCATCTGGCAGAGGGATTATCTTTACCAGCAAGTTTATTAAAAGACATACTTGTTTTGTCTAGGTATTTGCTGCTGTGAATGTCAATGCACAGAAGCAAGCTGGGCTTTGCTTTGCAAAAGCTTTCTCTGGGGTTGCAGGATGGGTGGTGGGTTATGCATAGCTGGGTGCAAGGTGCAGCACGTGCCTGGCTGACTCATAGAATATTAGAGTTGGAAGGGACCTTAGGAGGGATCTAGTCCAACCCCCTGTTCAAAGCAGGACTAACCTAAGCTAAATCATCCCATCCAGGGCTTTGTCAAGCCACAGTTTAAAAATTTCTAAAGGTGGAGATTCCACCACCTCCCTAGGTAACCCATTCCAGTGCTTCACCACCCTCTTAGTGAAAAACTTTTTCCTAATATCCAACCTAGACCTCCTCCACTGCAACTTGAGACCATTGCTCCTAGTTCTGTCCTCTACCACCACTGAGAACGGCCTAGCTCCATCCTCCCTGGAACCTCCTTTCAGGTAGTTAAAGGCTGCTATCAAATCCCCCCTCATTCTTCTCTTCTGCAGACTAAACAAACCTAGTTCCCTCAGACTCTCCTCATAATCTTGTGCTCCAGCCCCCTCATCATTTTTGTTGCCTTCTGCTGGACTCTCGCCAACTTGTCCACATCCTTTTTGTAGTGGGGGGCCCAAAACTGGACACAATACTCCAAATGTGGCCTCACCAATGTTGAATGGAGGGGAATAATCACTTCCCACGACCTGCCAGCAATGCTCCTACTAATGCAGCCCATTAGCCTTCTTGGCAACCAGGGCACACTGCTGACTCATATCCAGCTTCTTATCCACTGTAACCCCCAGATCCTTTTCTGCAGAACTGCTGCCTAGCTCGTCGGTCCCCAGTCTGTAGCTGTGCATGGGATTCTTCTGTCCTAAGTGCAGGACTCTGCACTCGTCCTTGTTGAAAGTCATCAGGTTTCTTTTTGCTCAATCCTCCAATTTGTCTAGGTCATGCTGTATCCTATCCCTCCCTTCCAGGGTATCTACACTCCCCCCAGCTTAGTGTCATCTGCAACCTGGCTGAGGGTGCAATCTACCCCATCCTCCAGATCATTAATGAAGCTGTTGAACAAAACCATCCCCAGCACTGACTCCTGGGGCACTCCACTTGTGACCGGCTGCCAGCTAGACATGGAGCCATTGATCACTACCCGTTGAGCCCAATGATCTAGGCAGTTCTCTCTCCATTTTATAGTCCATTCATCCAGCCCATACTTCTTTAACCACCGGAAGTCCAGGCAGCCAGATGGGCAGGTTGGTCAGGTGTCCTGCTGGCTGCCTGCCAGAGAGGGTGGGCGCACTGGGCAGGCTGCCCAACTCCCTGGGTGGCCCCTGCTGTTCAGCTCCTGGCCATGGTGGCCAAGGGATGGATGGGCTCATTTGGGGCCACCTGCTGTTCTGAGATGGCAGTGTGGTTCCAATCTGAACTGAAACGTCACACCCCAGAATTTCCCAGGGAATGGGATGTCCCCTTTCCAGCCAGCTGGCCTAGCACTGCCTGAGAGCTGCCCAGCAGCTCAACAGGTGCCCCATACACACAGTGGGCATGGGGCATGTGCTGCTGTGGCTGAATAGGGTGGGTGGGATGGGGCCAGGGCTGGGGCACTCTTGAGTCAATAAGGGAGTGGTCGATGGATCTCTGACCCTTATTTCTGCCTGACACCTCCTGATGAAAAGCAGTTATTCCCCACCCCCAAAATGCAGCCTGAGCTAATCCCCCTGCCCTGAGCAATTCAGTCCCCAAACAACACCCATCCCCTTCCTAATGGACCCAGACCCTGAGGGGTCAGAGGGCTTTGAACACTCCTGGCTTCGCCTGCTGCCCGCAAACCACAGCTGTCCTTGCTGTGAGATCTCGGCTGCCTCCCCTCTGCATGTGGAAGCCGCCCTGCCCCGCACCAGCCCCGCAGGCAGGCCCGTGGTGGGGTGGCAGCGGAGCCAGTTGGCCCTGCGGGGATGACTCTCCCACCCCCGGAGTGGGTGGACCTGAAGTGCCATGGGCTGCGGCACACCAAGGCCTACGTGCTGGTGTACGACATCTAGCCCGAGAGCTTCGCGTACGTGCAGATGCTCCAGCAGCAGCTCACAGTGACCAGGTGAGTGGGGGCAGGGTGGGGCGAGGGCAAAGGAAGGGCACGATCTCGGGAGGGCCTTACTTTGCAGTGAAAGCAGTGCCGGGGCTCAGAGCACTTGGGGCAAGCAGGTAAATTTGCACCCCTCATGTGTGGGGGGTCACATGCCCCCCCCAATTTCTGCCTTCTGTTTAGCACAGAGGTTTTCAAACTGGGGGATCAGAAGCTGATGGGAGCCACCCAGGCCCTGGCTCTGCGCATTGCGGCTCTCCTACGAGCCGAGCCATCTCTGCCACAGCTGCCATGAGATGTGCCCCGAGGCGCTCGCTCGCCACAACCCTGGTGCTCCTGTTCTGCCGCTGGCTGCCAGGCTCCTTTCGGGGGAGAGGCAGGAGTGTGTGGGGGTGCAGCTTGGTGCTCTGCTGGCCGCCTGTCTGGGGAGCGCCGGGCCATGCAGAGGCGGCCCAGCTCGCAGACTATGGCATGGAGGGCTGCCAGCCACTGCCTCGGCTCCCAGAGCGTGGAGAGCCAGGGGCCTGGGCAGTCCAGGCAGCTCCCACCAGCTTCCACTCTGCCGGCTCCTGGCAGGAGGCAACACTTTTCAAACCTCTGTGCTAAATGGAAGGTAGAAATCTGAGGGGGGCATGTGACCCTAGGTGCCCCCCATCCCCCTCCTTTTCCCATCCCCGCAGCTTTGCGGCCTGAATGGCTGTCTCACTCACCCCACCCTGGCTCAAGCTGGGACGCCAGACACTAGCGGTCACTGGCCAGGAGCCCAGAGGTGCTGGGGGCTATGAACTCCCAAGCCGTCACTGGCCAGCTAGCCCAGCACTAAATAAGCACGGGAGTGACCAGCCGCCAGCCTAGGCTGCCTCTGCCCTAAATTCAGAGGCTTCCTGATCTCTGCAGCAGGCAGACATGGCCAAAGCACCCATCTCTGCATCAGGCCCCAGGGCAGATCCATCCCCTCGGTCAGACCCAGATGTGGGAATTAGCTCGTTCACATTGGGCACTGGCAGAGCACGGGTGGTTCCCACAACTGAGCAGCTTATGGGGGATGCAGGTCCTAGTTCCCCATCCTGGCCGGAGGGCAGGGAGCAATGCAGGCTCTGGGAGTGGAAGGCGGCTGTTTGGACTAGCTGGAGCTACATGAGGACGGTCATACAAAGAGCTGTAAGTTGTAGCACATCAGGGCTAGTGCTCAGGCCAACCAGGGATGGGAGTGGGTGGGCACCTAGCACCGTCTACCCTGGCTCCTGGATGTCCCCTCCCCAGGGGGGCCCAGCGTTTGCTTGGGACAATCAGTCCCACTGCCCAGGCAGCACACCCTGACCTGTGTGTCGTTCCCCCACAGGCCCGGCAGTGACAAGGAGGCTCCCATCATTGTGGTGGGGAACAAGCGAGACGGACAGAAGCAGCGCTTCATGCCACGCTGACTGCTTGCAGTGCTGGTGAAGAAGAGCTGGAAGTGCGGGCACATGGAGTGCTAGGCCAAGTGCAACTGCCCATTCTCCTGCCCGTCAAGGAGCTGCGCAGCGGGCTGGCCCGGGGCTGCAACCACCACCCCGCCGGCTGGAGCCTCCACGGGGCGCTGCACACAAACCCATGCTACCTCATGTGAGACATGCTGCCAGCCACCGCCAGGGGCACCTGCTCTGCTCGGAGTGGGGGGCTGGGAACAATTATCCATCATTGCCTGAAATGGGCGCAGTGCCCCAGGGACCCTCCCACCACCACCGCCTGCTCTAGGGCAAGGGATTAGAACCATCGATCACAGAATATTAGAGCTGGAAGGGCCCTCAGGAGGGATCTAGTCCAACCCCCTGCACACAGCAGGCCCAACCGCAGCTAAATCAGCCCAGCCAGGGCTTTGTCAAGCTGCAGCTTAAAAACTGTTAAGGATGGAGGTTCCACCACCTCCCAGGTAACCCATCCCAGTGCTTCCCCACCCGCCTAGGGAAAACGTTTTTCCTAACATCCAACCTAGACCCCCCCCACTGCAACTTGAGACCATTGCTCCTAGTTCTGTCACCTGCCATCCCTGAGAACAGCCTAGCTCCATCCTCCCTGGAACCCCCTTTCAGGTAGTTAAAGGCTGCTATCAAATCCCCCCTCATTCTTCTCTTCTGCAGACTAAACAAGCCTAGTTCCCTCAGCCTCTCCTCATAAGTCTTGTGCTCCAGCCCCCAATCATTTTTGTTGCCCTCCACTGGACTCTATCCAATTTCTGCACATCCTTTTTGTAGTGAGGGGGGCCCAAAACTGGACACACTACTCCAAATGTGGCCTCACCAATGCCAAATACAGGGGAATAATCACTTCCCACAATCTGCTGACAATGCACCTACTAATGCAGCTCAATATGCTATTAGCTTTCATGGCAACCAGGGCACACTGCTGACTCATATCCAACGTAACCCCCAGGTCCTTTTCTGCAGAACTGCTGCCTAGTCTGTCAGGCCCCAGGCTGTAGCTGTGCATGGGATTCTTCTGTCCTAAGTGCAGAGTCCTCCAATTTGTCTAGGTCACTCTGTATCCTATCCCTCCCTTCCAGGGTATCTACCACTCCCCCTAGTTTACTGTCATCTGCAAACTTGCTGAGGGTGCAATCTACCTCATTCTTCAGATCATTAATGAAGATGTCGAACAAAACCAGCCCCAGGATCGACCCCTGAGGCACTCCACTTGTGACCGGCTGCCAGCTAGACATGGGGCTAGTGATCACTAATCATTCAACCAGATGAGCTAGCCAGTTCTCTATCCATTTTATATAGTCCATTCATCCAACCCATACTTCAACTTGCTGATAAGAATACTGTGGGAAACCGTATCAAAAGCTTTGCTAAAGTCAAGGTATCTCATGTCCACCACTTTCCCCTCATGCGCAGAGCCAGTCACCTCTTCACAGAAGGCAATCAGGTTGGTCAGGCATGACGTGCCCTTGGTGAATCCACCTGGCGTGATTGTGCCAGTTCAAAAAAGGAAGCAGCAGTCTGGGCACTAGACTGTGTGGGGGGGTGGCGGGGGCGGGGGGGAGAAGAGGGGCAGTCTCCAGGGCAGCAGGGCCTGGGGCTGAGCTGAGCCTGGCCAAAGACATAACCGTGTCCTAGGTCTGTAAATACGAGGCCCAGGGCCGCTTCTGGGCTGATGTGGGGGCAGTGGAGTGGGGCGGGGAATGCTGATGTGTGTGCGCCACCCAAAGGAGTCCAGGTCAGGTGCATGTTCAGGGGGGGCTGTGTTTGGGGGAGGGGAGGGGGTCAAGCCCACTTCTTGTGAAAAGTCTCCTAGGCTCACAACCCTCTTTGCATGTGCAATGGGGGGTAAGGTTTGCAGCTGGCGATGTGGCTGCACGCAGGGCTCCACAGCCCCCCTAGGCCACGGTTGTTTTTTGTGAACATTTGGCCAGTTGTTTTTATGCCCACATGTGGGGGGGGAGTAGGGGGGTGTTTTCATCACAACGCCTTGTGTTTGACACAGCTTGCCTGGTAATTTTGGTCAGCGTGGGTCATTTCTGTAAATTAAACCATTTCTTAACTGGTTTGGGTCAGCTGGTTGGGGGACAATAGCCCCTGCGCTGTCACCCCCCCTCCCCCCCACAACCCTCCAGTTTGTTTACTGCTGGAACTGAGGCAGGCTAGGGTGGGAAACCAGTGCCAGTGGGCTTCCCCCGCCCTTCACCCCCCGCAACCACATTTTGGGGGGACATTTTTAAAAATTATTTTTGACAGGTTCGCAACACAATAAAATCTTTTGTGACAACCACATCAGCTGACCCTGCACTGGGGGAGTTTCTTGTTCAAGCAGCAGTGCTGGCCATGGGGGACATGAGATCGTCAACGTGCGCGGCTCTGAGCAGCCACAGCACAGTCCGTCTGCACCAGCAGCTCCCTGACGCTCTGCCTTGCTCACCCCCGCCCACGCCAGTGACAGCACCTGTCCCCAGCTGCCCACGGCACTGCTTGCCACTACTCTGCCGGCGGGACAAAAATAATTGGTGACTGGGTGTGAGGGACTGGGCGCCAGCTCCTAGGTGCACAGTGGCTGAACGCTGCCTGGCTCACAGCTGGACGAGGGGTGGGAGGGCGAGCAGGGGCCATGAATGGCGACCCGGGGCAGGGTGTGTGCATTCTAGTGCGGTGCTGGGTGGACGGGGGGTGTGTGCTAGTGAAATGCGGCACTGGGCTCCACCTGACCAAGTGGACTTTCACACAGCTGTTTGTGCAGACCTTCGTGTGGCTCACACCTGCTGGATGAACCCTTGGCCTGGCCCCGTGCAGCAGGGACAGTTCATGGCCCAGTCAACAAGCACCCAAATGTGCTGGGATGCTGCCTGGGCTCCACTCGGCTGGCCTACGATGAGGCAGTCTGGCCCATGTGTACTGGAGCACACAAAGTGCATGCGTGGGCTACTCAACGGTCCACCCGGTCCGGGTGCTGCTCTGTCCGTGGCACAGGGAGGCACACATAGAAGGCAGTGCTGCAGGTGGGTGCCGAAGGGGTGTGGGGCCGAGGCTGGCTCGCCAGCACACTCGTTAAGATGGACATTGGCACAGCTGGCTGGCCAGCAGGTGCCCGTGTTGCTGTTAATACAGCAGGCCAAAAAGCAGTGGGTATCACTGCATAGCTCAGCTGCTGAGGGCAAGAACAGGTGCCAGCCATGTGGGGGCGGTGAATTCTGTCTGCCCCCCACACACACACTGCTGGTGTAATGGCGGTGTGACCTGGGGGAAGAGATGGGCTGCTCAGGGGAAGGGGCAAGGTAGGGGTCCGGTTTTCAGCAATTAGAAGGTTGGCAACCTTCCAAAACAACCCGTGTCAAGGGGAGGCCAGCACACAGGTGGGGCAGGGACTGAGACATGCTCTGCCCCGCTGCTGCCCAGCCCCAGTAACAAACACGCACTGAGACCCTGCGCAGGCTGCCCAGCCCACAGCACCTGGGCAAAGGCAGGCTGGGTGGAGGCAGAGCATGGCGACGAGTGAGGGACCCTGCGCCTCGCAGCCCCAGTGCTCAGCCCAGGCCAGCGAGACACCAAAGCATAGGATCCTAGACGACTAGGGTGGAAGGGACCTCAGGAGGTCATCTAGTCCCACCCCAGCTAACCCACCCCAGCCAGGGCTTTGTCAAGATGGGCCTTAACACCTCTGAGGATGGAGATTCCCCCACCTCCCTAGGTAACCCAGTCCAGTGCTTCACCACCTAATGTCCAACCTAGACCTCCGCCACTGCAACTTGAGACCACTGCTCCTAGTTCTGTCATCTACCACTCCTGAGAACAGCCTAGCTCCGTCCTCCCTGGAAACCCCCTTTGGGCAGCTAAAGGTCACTGTCAACCCCCCCTCACTATGTGTTCCCATGTAGGAAAGATCATCTTATCTGCCACCCCCGCCCCCCAGGGGCAACGGATGGCGTTGGGGATGGGGCAGTAGACTTGTTCCACTCTCCAGGGGCAGAAGCTGGGCTGAGTTTTGGAGCAACAGGTGGCTCACTTAGTTCATAGCAGCATCCACAACAAGCCTTCCTGGGCCGGAGCTCAGGGGAAGGGTCTCTGCCCTTTGACTTGTGCCCAGTACCTGCTGCCCCCGGGAGGTGGAACCGACACATCACACGGTTTGAGGAGAAAATCCCTTCTTGGCCTAAAGCAGCCAAAGCAGGACTCAGGGAGGCAGGAAGCTGGGCTGGGACCAGGGCAGCATGGCATTGCTCAAGGTGCCCAGCACCTGCTTGGCAATGGGCCCAGGTGAGGCAGGATGTTCTGGAGACGTTGGCCTCTGTCCCAGCAAGTCAATTCCCACCCCGCAGTTCGCCCCTCGGGCTAGCAGGGATCAGCCAGCTCCATTGCTGCTTCCCCCCAGCAGGGACATGGCTCCATGGAACAGAGGGAATGCCCCTGGGGAGAAGGTGGAACAGTACCAGAAGGAGCTGCAGGAACGGTGTGGGGGACTCCCCACAAAGCTGCCAGTGGCGAGATCAGCCCCTCTGGTGGGGAACGATGCCAGGGCAACTGGATGGGGAGGAGGCAGAGCTGGGGCTGGGGAGAGGTGGCAGCCTGCCTAGATTGCACCTTGGAGTTGCCCTACGGCCAGTTCTTCCAGCACCCACCCCATGGCGGCAATAGACAGACCAGAGCAGGCAGGACAGCTGGTTTTGGTTCATTAGTTTTTACTGTCTCCGTTTTGAAATCTCCCCAGCTGGGTCCATCTCTACATTCCTAGACTGATGCGAGGCAATAGGGGAAGCAGCAGTCTATGCAGAGCATTTATACGGACACAGACACTCAATATATTAGATATAAATACCTGTTATTCACACATATACAGTACATCAGGATTAGTTAACGCCGGGAGCCCCAGGTGACTGGAGGCCAGCAGGTGCTGCCGAAAAAATGTGCAATACGGTTTGCTAAGCCTCCCTTCACCCCGCCCTCCCCAAACCGAGTCAATTGGAAAATAAACCACTAACTACAATAAAGCCCAACTCAGAGCCTCCACTGTGCAGCTGTGCCCTCTCAGCTGTTCTGGAGGAGCCAGCTGAGTGGAGGTGCACCCCATGCCCTACCCCTCTCCAGTAAGCATAGCCCTGAAGAACAGCCACGGGGCCTGGGGTTTCAACCCAGAATGATGGGTGCCCCAAGCCAGAGATCAAAGTGCTCGGGGGGTCAGAAGGCCCAGAGGACATTTGGAGGTGTCCGAGGTCAGTCCCCGACACTCAGAACGGTTCTGGTCTGAGACCAAGGAAGGTTTACGACGCCCTCTACCCAGGAACCTAAGGCTTGGGACTGTCCCCCTAAAAGCCAATTCTCTTAAGAGATCCCATGTAAAAGCAAAGCCACCCAGCTGCCCATCCCTCCTTTGAGCCTCCGGCACTTGGACCCTCCATCTTCCAAAATAAAGAACTTGGGCATCTGCTCCCCCACCTCTCCCAGCAGCAGCAAGGCCAGGGCCACCCCCCCCCCCCAGCACACTCGAGGTTGCAGGTGCAGGATGGGGATCTGGGAGCAGCAGAGGGGACAGGCCTGCCCTCCACCTTGTACAAATGCCACTGGTCCCTCATGCCCAGGCATCCTCATCTGGCCCTCCCGGCTCCCTCTGGCCTCGCGGTGGCTCCATGAAGGAGGAGAAGACACTGTGAAAGGCTCTCCAGGGCTTGTGCTCGGCTGGGCGCCTGGATGGGCTCCCTTTGGGCGAGGTGCCGGCTGACTTGTAGCTGAGCGGTGTGGGGATCTTGGAGGGCTTCTTATCCGGCTGAGTGTCTGCGCGTGGCTTGGCCTTGGGCCGCAGCTTCAGCTTGTAGATGGAAGGCACCCGATCCGGTTTCTTCAGGGACTTCTTTTGCCTCAACACTACCCCCTGTGGTTGGAGCATATCCGGCATCCCATCTAGGGACGGCTCCTCCAGGGATGGCTCCTCCAACGAGCCCTCCTCAGTCCCTGTCAGCTCGTTGTCCAGCTCGGCCAGGGCCAAGGGCCCTGGGTCCGGGTCCGAGCCCACCAGCGCCAAGATGCTCCAGGCCGCATCCGTGCCCAGATCAGGGCCCTCCACCCCCTCAGCCACCTCCTGGAGGTCATTCAAGGCTGTGTGGTAGTTACTGTCATCCGAGGAACTGGACAGAGCCGGCTTCCTCCAGTGTGCGGCTGGCTCCGGGGCCGCGGGCAAGTCCCAGACAGAGCCATTGTGGAGCCCGGTGGGGGCTGTGCCACAGTTGGGGGCCCATGGGCGCTGGGAGGCGGGGTTCCTTTGGGGGTCGTCTTTGGGCCGCTCGCTGAAGTCAGCCTGGAAGCCATGCTTGCTGTAGAAGTTCAGGGAGGAGGATGAAGAGCTGGAGGAGCAGTAGGCAGAGTCAACAGTCCCTGGGTCTGGCGTGGGCTGCTGGAGCCGTCCAGAATCAGGGGAGCACCCCACAGGCTCCCCGTCATCCCCGGCCAGCTCGATCATCTGGGAGTTGGCCAGGAACTCCTCCTCCAGGCGTCGGTACAGCTGCTGCTCCTGGGCAGGGTCCAGGTGCAGGGGGGTCCGGAAGCTCTGCGCCAGCTCCTCAAGCTCCTGGCTGAAGCTCTCAGGCAGCTGCCTGGTGTGGAGGGTCTCCCCAGAGAGCCGCTCCCTCCCAGGGCCCCTCAGCTCAGTCTTGCCCACCTGCCCCTGCTTCATGGGCCCCAGCGGCAGCTGAGGCACCCGGGCCGAGGGCTCTGCCAGTTTGTTGGCAGGAAGGGATGCTCTGCGACTGGTGGGTGCAGGGCTCCGGGAGCCCACTCGAGGCAGGGGACTCCGAGCCGGGCTCTGGGTCCTGGGGCTGGCTCGGCTGGAGGCGCGGACGTTCTCCTTCACCTCCTCAGCACGCGCCCACGAGTGCTGCCCGTCCTTTCCTCGGCTGATGAGCAGCACCGGCTCCCCGCTCCCTCTGCCCTGGCTCCGCGCTCGAGGGGTGGGGCTGTTGACTGCAGGGCTGCTAGGCCCGTTTGCCAGGCGAGGCCGGCCCCGCTCCTGGGACTCTGCCCTCCTGGCCCCCACCAATGGCCTCTGCCCCAAGAAGGCACCGCGCTCCCGGGACTGGCTGCGGCTCGATGGCTGCCTCTTGGGGGCCGTCTCGGACACCTGCCTTCCCCCCTCCTTCCTGGGCGCCATTAGGAAGCCACCGTCCTCGCCGTGTCTCTTGCCCAGGGTGCCACTCTGCGCGGACGAGGTAGAGGAGTCGCTGTCTCCAGAGTGGCGCCTGGCTCTGGGGGGCAGCTGGTCTCGGGGCCTGGAACAGAGGGGAGGACAAGAAGGAAAGGACGTTAGCACCATCTGCAGACAGGGAGTGGGAGAAGAACAGCGTGAGGGGGACTGACAGAGACAATCCATGTCACTGCCCATCAAGGCCTCTGCTGCACTGCACGGGCTGCTGGAGCAGGGGAGGCCATTCATTGCCTGGCACCCAGGCTGGCAGCATCTCAGGGGGAGCATGGCCCTCACACAGCTGGGATCCAATCGCCCCTCCCCAAAGCTGGGGGCCCTGCTGGGATCCATCATTGTGACTCAGGCCCCAGCTCTAAACAAAACCCTTATAACGTCCCTCTAAACTCCCGTCTCCCAGGGCTTGCCCTGCCGAAGGCAATGAGCCAGCCGGGGTTGAGGGGCCTAGATGCAGAGCTGGCTCAGAGGCTCACACAAGCCAGCAGGAGTGCTTTAGCACAGATACCATGTTCCGCTCCCAGCTGCACCATTCCCCACACAGCCCAGTGGATGGCAGCCTCCTCCTAAGGTTGTCCTCCTCTGCAGCAAACTCTGGTTCTCCCCTCTCCCATTCCCGAGCTGGCTGCACAGAGCCGAGATTCTCTGGGCTGCATTAGCAAACTCTCCTGCGCAGCACTTGGCCCTCAGAGGAGACCGAAAGGCCATGGACACCACCAGCCCATTCTCTGCTGCTCCCTCCCAACCAGGGTCCCGCTGCATTTTACATACCCTGCAGGACATCACACACCACCCCGTTCATCCTGCTGCAGCACTGGGCTCCAGAAATCAAGCATGCCACATTCCAAATGGGGGAGGTTTCCCCCTGCTATGCTCAGTGGGGCATGCTGCATTTCCTACCCAGATTTAACATGGGAACACAAATAATTGGACATAACACAGCTAAACTTCCTGGGGCAAAGACTTAACCATTGTGCTTTTCTGATTTCCAGCTGCTCCCTCTGAACACCGGATTTCCAGCATTTAATTCCCCCTGATTTTCTGATCTATTCAACAAGCAGCACATTCAGCCTCCATCCACATGGCCCCCATCGGCTGCAGGCTTTTGTCACTAACACATGCCTCTGACTTAGCAGACTTTAAAACTTTACTATTACATCAGTGCTCAGCCAAGATCTGGATCATTGTGCTAGGGGCTGTACAAACACCTGCATGAGGCAGGTCCTGCTGCAAAGAGCTTACAATTTACAGACAAACATGGAAAAGGTAAACTGAGGCACAGAGCGGGGATGTGACTTGGCCAACGTCATCCCACAGGTCAGCAGCAGAGCCAAGAACAGGCCTCAGTCCCAGCTCCCAGACATAGACATTTGAGTCCAGCATGATCATCTAGTCTGACCTCCTGCAGATTGCAGGCCACAGTCTCACCCACCCACTCCTGTAACAGACCCCGGACCTCTGGCTGAACTACTAGTGTCCTCAAATTGTGACGTAAAGATTTCAAGTTACAGAGAATCCACCATTTCCACTAGTTTAAACCTACAAGTGACCCGTGCCCCACGCTGCAGATGAAGGCAAAAACCCTGCATGTGCACAACTACAGACACGTAAGCCATCTCCTCCAAACTTGACTTGCTTTGTAAACCTGGAGGAGACTGCCAAAGACGCCAAGTTTTAAGTCATTCGCTCCAGCTATTTTTGAGTTACACCACTGCAACTGTTCTGAATGGCATGTAAAGTATTTTTAGCCCACAGTCAAATAAATCCTTCCAAAATAGCTGTGCTCAAGTTTTCAGAAATGTTCACCTTTGAGCTGGAAAAAAATTCAGCCCAAGAGGAATTCTGAGTTGGCAAAAGTTTCTAGCCACAGGAAAACGGAAGTCTAGTATGCTCCGTCCCCGGCTAGGTGTTATTTAAAACAAATACCTTGACTATAGTGATCTCTAGCAAACCCCCAGATTGCGTGCGTGTGTCTGTCTTAGTGACATGCACACACTTTGTGTAACCATGTGGCTGGATAAATATCACACACACAGGGTGAAAACAACCATGAAAGCAGGAAGCCAGCAGGCTGATCCTGAGCCACACTGGCAGCGGGAACTAAAACTAGATCTACGCTGCGAGTGAGCTCATGGCTGGTGCGGAGCTGGAATACTTGGTGCCATGACACCACCCTCCTGTGTATTGTGGAAGCCCTGCCCTGGTGTCACTGGGTCCCAGGGCCCCACAGTGGGAGCTTGGTTCAGAAGTCATGCAATGCTGAGCGACAATGAGTCTGGGCTGCTTCTTGGCCTTCAGTGTTAGGCCTTTATGGGCCATGTTTTCCAGCTTCTCTCTGCCACCAGCGGGGCTAGAAACCGACCTTTTATTTTCACCCAAAAGCTGCGATTCTCCAAGATCCATTCTGTGTGGCTTCGTGCCCACTCGGACGGGGTGGCAGGTGCTGTAGAGAGCAGCGTGCCCTGGGATTCTCTTTGGGGCACATTGGCTGGCTCTAGCCAGTGTGGGGTGGGAGCGGGTCAAGACCCAGGTTCAGCACAGAGCAGAGTTAACAGGGCAAGGCGGGAGCAGAGAGCAATGACCAGGGCAGCACAGGGAGGCAGGCAACTCCTGATGGCCAAGTGGGGCGCTGGAGGACTGAACGCACCCCAGGGAGTTTCAACACCCAGCTCCGAACATCCAGGGGAAGGTGTGAATCTGCACTGAGACGTCTCCGCCTCGCTCTGGGGTCCAGCCGAGCCCAGGAGCCAGCCCGACCGGGTTCTCCTTTCAAAAGACCAGCTGCCCCTGCCCAGCCATTGCCCCCACCTGCCAAAGTCCAAAGCAGACCAGAGTCCCCTCCCGTCCCCGGCAGGCACCTAGGCCTGGACTGGGGATCTGGGGCTGGAAGGCTCCTCCCCACTTGGCCCCACCAGCCAAAGCCTTCCTGAAACGCCTGGGCTCGGCCGAGAGGAGTTGTTAGTGTTTGGGAAGCAGTTGCCATGGCAGCCTGCCTCCCCCATCCTGCTGCCTTTCCCAGGGAGTGAGTCAGCGGCTGGTGGCGGAGCAGGCCCTGCTGCTGGATGGGAGGAAGTGCCTCTTCTTCTGGGAGGGGCAGGACATGACAGCCGCCACCAGGACTGGGGGCTATGGGAGGGCTGGTTTCCCTGACAGAGGTCAGCCCCCCGCCAGCCCGTCCACAAGGAGCACGAATCCCACCCTATCTTCCCCAGGATACTGGGGTGCCATGCATTGTTGGCCAATCTCCACGTCACCCCCCCACAGCCCCAGCCCCAGGGCTGGCAGCACAACGTGCCCCAGGGACTGGAGATGCTGTATTGATCTTCCCCTAAGAATGCCACCTGGGGCCCAGACGCACCCCGGGAGAGGATCCCCCAGGCAGAGCCTGGGAGCCCAGGGTTGGGAGGGCAGAGCCTGCTGCCCCAGAGCGATGCAGGGGGGAGGGTGCAGGGGTTCTCAGTGCAGAGATGGAGAGTGAGAGTCTGCCTCCAGCAGCCAGGGACCATTCTGTCCCAGCACACTCCACGTGTGGATTTCACTGCCCTCCAATAGCCCTGGCCCTACTGCAGTGGGGTAGAGAAGGTCACCAGGTTCAGAGGCATGTCTGTGCTCTGGGGACATAACCAACGCTTTGCCCACACCCACAGTCTCTGCCAACTCAGGGCATCAAAGGGCACCTCCCTACCAGGCATCTCCCAGTTCCATGCCCGAGGTATGTAGGCGCCAAGAGCCACCTCTCCCATACCCCCAACTGTTGCCAAGTCACGTGGCCTGAGGACGCAGCGAGATGGGTGGAGGGCACAGTGCCTGCTTGGCATCGCCTGGCGCACACTACCTGAGAGTGGTTGAAGCTCGTGGCTCAGCTACGTTGCGGTGGACCAATGGTGTGGAGCTCCTCAAGGGGCTAGAGGAGAGGACTGTGCCAGCCCGGGGGGGGGAGCCCTTCCAGCTTCTCCTGGCTGGCGTGCAATGCCATGTTGGGGATCTGCCTTGGAGAGTCTGATCGGACAGACAGATCTCCTGCCCCCTTGGCCGGATAGCCAGACTGGTCCGTCTTGGTATGGGTCAAGTCCCCACCAGCTGAGAATCGCTTATCCCCTGGGCGGAGGGTCTCCATTGGCCGGTAGGGGGTCATGTCTTCTGAGTGGCGCTGGGAGCTGGGGCTGGCAGCTCGGGGGCTGGGAGAGCTGCCAGGAGATGCTGTCTTCTGCAGGGAGAAGCCCAGGGCACGTGTCTGCGTTAGACGATGCGCTGGGGAGAGAACACAAGCATTAGCATGTAGGCTTAGGGAAGATACTGCAGCAGAGCTTCACTGAAGCTTTGCTAACAGGCAGGTTCCCTTCCCTGCCAGGCCTTCCTGTCACCTGCCCCGTCCTCTCCTCCTGCTCCATCCTGCCATGCTGCAAGCGCTGCACAGGCTGCCAGCAGACAAGGATGGCTGTGCGCCTAGCAGGACAGGGCAGAAGACGAAGCTCTGATCCCAGATAGCTGTGGGAGCATGAAAGGGAACTAGCCTTGAGAAGGAAAGGAACTCTTGCTGTGGGTGGGGCCAGAGCCCCTGCCATGGGCGCCTTGAACAACCACATGGGGTCATTGTTGGAGCGCTGCAAGGCCCTCTCCTCTCAGGCTGGGCCAATCGGCCTGCCTCGGTGGACTAGGAGGAGCCAGGTGCAAGGAGAAGCAAACAGTTGCAGGGACAGGGGCACTAATGAGCCCTGGGGTCTCCTACAGCATCCCAAGAAAACTCAGCAACAAATGAGGCTCCCTTCCCTTCGACAGAGTGACAATGCCTGGCATGGGGGTGGGGGAAGACAGGGGGTTTCTTGTCCAGGTAACTTGCTGGAAGGGACGAGTCCCCCCACACTCACAGAGAGAGGCACATCGGCAGGGATCGTGCTTGTCTAGGTAGTGCTCCAGGGTATCCCATCCGCCACCAACGCGCACCATCACGTGGCTTCTCAGCACCTGTCAGGGCACCAAGAAAGAACTCAGAGATTCATCGACAAAGGTAGAGGGGACCATTCTGGTCATCTAGTCTGACCTCCTGCCCAGCGGAGAACCTCACCCACTCCTCTAATAGACCCCTGGCCTCTGTTTGAGTGACTGACGTCCTCAAATCATGGTTTAAAGACTTCAAGGTCCACAGAATCCACCAGCAAGTGAGCCATGCCCCATGCTGCAGAGGAAAGTGAAAAAACCCCAGGACCTTTGCCAATCTGCCCTGGCGGAAAATTCCTTCCCGACCCAAAATATGGTGATCAGTTAAACCTTGAGCACATGGGCAAGACTCAGCAGCCAGACACCAGAAAGAATTCTCTATAATAACTCAGAACACACCCGCCTAACATCCCTTCACAGGCCATCGGCATATTTACCGCTAGTAGGCAAAGATCAGTCAATTGCCAAATTAGGCTGTCGCATCAGACCATCCCTTCCATACATTTATCCAGCTCAGTCTCAAAGCCAGCTAGGTTTTTTGCCCCCACTGCTCCCCTTGGGAGGCTGTTCCTGAACGTCACTCCCCTGATGGTTAGAAACCTGCGTCTACTTTCAAGTCTAAATTTACTGACAGCCAATTTATATCCATTAGTTCTTGTGTCCACATTGGCGCTGAATTGAAATAATTCCTCTCTCTCCCTGGACCGGGATACTATTCAGGAAGATCTGGACCACCTTGTACACTGG